>PVHY01017908.1:0-30300 GCA_004024945.1 Uropsilus gracilis
TTCTCCCCCTCCCTCCCTCCCTTCCTCCTTCCCTCCCTCTCCCCCTCCCACTCTCCCTCTCTTTCTCTCTGTTAATGAGTAAACACAGACTCCTTAACTTCTGTGAGTGAAGTCCTCTTTTTAATCTTGACCAGGTCTCAAGAACCTTTTCCTAGGTTTAGGAACTGGGCTTCTTGCATCCATCCCTCCACTCCCCAGTAGGGGGAGTAGTGGGCAGCATCTGGTTTCCTACTAATTCACCTTCCATTTTGTTAAAGGATGGCACAGCTAAGGGGGGTCCCTATGACCTCTCTTGTATAGGGAAATTATTTATGAGGTCTGGGGGGGTTATTTTAGATCATAAAGAAAATTCTACATTGTAGTAACTATTGCTTTATCTCCACCTTGCTCCCATTTTCTGCCAATTAGGGTTGATAGGGGGAATTGGTAGAACATCAGAGGACATGGGAGCCCAGAGGTAGAGGATGGATTTGGACAAACAGAAGACACTGAAACCTTTGAAAATCTCTTTCAACAACTCTCTGATGCTGCACCATGATTTTGTATGCCAGAAAATTTACTCTTGCTCTGTTCCTATAACCACCTCAGCCTCTATCTTCCCCATGAAACCATGTTGTCTCCTCTCATAAGATGCTATTAACTAATCATGACCTGCCCTGCTGAAAGTGTGCAATAACTATAGTTTCCTTTCTTTCCTTCTTTTTGCTAGTCAATTTGTTGATGGTTAGTTTGTGCAGTGAAAAAGTTTTATTCTTTCTGCAGAATAAAAGAAAGATATAGCAGCTAGTTTAAAATGCATAGTTCTAAAATAAGATCTCTGGATGAATAAAGAAAAGCATAAAGGGCAACAAAAGAAATAAAAAACATTAGTTAATATATAAAAGTGAACAAGATACGAATATTAGCACATGATGCTAAAATAGTATGTTTGAGTCTAGGTGATGGTATTAACTGAATTATATAGATCCTGCTCTTCTAGGCAAAAATGTATAAACTTATCAAGCCTTTGAATAATCAAAAGATTTTTCAAAAAATATTTTTGGTTATAGTTTGTATATTAGTTATGAGAATGAAGCCAAATGACTTGATATCTATGAAAGAGCGAGACACTGGCTATGTTGGTCTTCACAAGGTCTTCAAACCTGATATGTGCCTACTGAGGGAAAGTTATGAATAAAACACATCTTTAAAATGTTTTAGCATTATATTATCAATTGATATAAGAAAAGGGAAGGATCTGAACTGAACATCTAAATATACCTCAAACAAATCTCTTGATTTTTTATCTCATTTTTGCTCTTTTTTGTTATAGTCATTTGAACTTGATAGAAAATATAACCACTGATGACAAAAACATGTGTGTCATCAGAAATATAAAGCACATTTTTATAGAAGGAAGGAGTCCAGTAACAGTTGGATGAGTTGAATTAAGTAGGTAAGGAACTGACATATACATTTCTAGTTGCACTGTGATTAAATAGAACAAGCAAGTTTTAAGTAATGAACAGCAATGGTAGAGTTCATCTTTCAGCATAAAGAAGTATGTCATTAAACTTGAAATTAGAATGGGCTGAGGCTGGCCTTTGTCTTTTCTTCCTAGAACTCAGTTGTACTGGAAATGGCTGTTTTAAAAATGCTCTCAATTCTTCTACTGCTACCAACCTATCTACCTCCCTACCTACCTCCCTACCTACCTTCAACCTACCTATCTGTCTGTCTATCTATCTATCTATCTATCTATCTATCTATCTATCTATCTATCTATCTATCTATCTATCTATCTATCTATCATCTATCTAAATTATATATAGTATGTATGTATATATATATACACGCGTACATGTGTATGCATATAGTGTGCATGGATATATACATAAATGCACACTACATACATACATGTATGTATATATGTATACATCCATATATACATATATAAATAGAGCAATGGAACCCCAAATTGCAAACTCAGCATCTATAAGAGAGATACATTACCAAAGTAAATACATAACAGCAGGTTAGAACTATTTACATTTTCTCAATATATACTAAGCTTTAGATTGATCTGTGGCAAACAATTGTTTATGTAAAAAGATTCCTAAGTCTTGGGAGTCTAATTTCTCACATTGCAGTAGCTTAAACCCTGATGGGTCAGAAAGTCACCTCATCCCCATATAAAGGATATCTGCAAACTTCTTTCTAGCACCTTTATTTATTTTTTTAATAAAACAAACAACAACCAAAAAAAAAAAAAAAAACAGCACATTCCATTTAATGTTTGCTAATTCCTGTTGGATACAGCTGTGTTGTCAAGCTGCCTACTATATTATTCTCATAGTATTACTTTTCCTATACAATCTGAAAATATACACTGAACCAGATTATTTTTTTTTTCCAATCTCCAGTTCCTTTCACTAAATCCATCTGGAAACTTGACATTAAAATATACCTGGATTCTGATTATTATTTTCTTCAGATTTAGTTTTAGAACTGACAGTGTACAATATAGAAGCATTGTTTGAACTGATATGCCTTAGTTCAGCCTGATTCCATTATATAACACACTGAACTTAATCACATGTGGTTCATGAAAAATAATCTATTATGAGAATAGGAGAACAGTTTCATGATGTAAACAAATAAGCTGGGTTCCATATTAGTCTCTATAACTTACTATGTAGCCTTGAATGATGCATTTATTCATCTTCATCCTTCACATTTCTTTTTGCAACCTGTAATAATCACAGACCTACTTTATGATATTTTTGAAAAATTCAAATGAGATAAAGACTACCTATGCTTTTTAAATGCTTAAGTGTTACTCAATTATAAACCAACTGGCTTTTATGAGACTCATTTTCCACATTCAATTAATAGATAGTCTAGTGAATTCAATGGTGCAGTGAGAAGAGTTGACTTTAGTGTCTAATACAAGGACCCCTAGGTTCAGCTTCCACATTTGCTACTCCATAGTCATGTAGATTTGGCTAAATTTCTTAACCCTTCTGGAGAGTGGTTGTATTATTGACTAAGTGGAGAAAATTGGACCTATTTGTAGAAATAGAATCCCTTTCTTTTAGTAATCACTCAGCTACCAATAACTATTTCTGTACATGCCTCTTGAGTGAGCCCTCCCCCCCAAAAAAAAACCCCACAATCCAAAAAAATCATGCCTTTTTTTGATATTACAAACTAGAAACCATGGAGAACTCACAAAAGGTCACTAGAGTTCCAGGGAACATCAGTGGCTCAGAAAATGGGTTGTGTCAAGGAAGTTTAAAGAATCAGATAACTTGAGACTGAGCAAAAACTAAAAATGATGTTTTTGAAAGGAAATGAGCAGAAGGAATGATGAGCATCTCTTTCTAGTGATGAACACAAGAGACAAGCAATAAGACAATACAGAGGAACTGCAACTATATGATTTCCAGTGACGGCACTGAGTCAAGTCTAGACAAGAATCCTCTGCTGCCTCCTGAAACCTACTAGAGGCACATAGGGGCAATGTTGACATCCACAGTGATGTATGCTATAGACTTTCTTGTTCAGAAGCTAACTGCTCACAAGGAAAAAGGGAAATAAGAGGTAAAAAAAGCAAAATTTAGGAATGAGAAAGCAGATAGACAATGAGTCACTGATGAGTGAAATGAAAAGGCTAATGCCCAAACTAACAGCAGGGAACACAGACCAGCAACCCAACTTATGTCACAGAGCTCCCTATGGCCCAGGAGCCTTAGGATTTAATGAAGGGGTCTGTACCAGACAAATGCATCAAATGTCTTTATTAACAATAACAACAACAAAAAATCTTGGATCCTCAGTTAGTGATCATAGCCTTGCATTTTCCTTTCTTTTCTCAGGCAGAAGATGAGGTACACAGTATTTTCTTTTTTTTTTTTTTTTTTTTTTTTTTTTTTTTTTTTTTTTTTTTTTTTTTTGAGACTACATCTCGCTATTTTTGCCTGTGGAACCCCAGACTCATGTTACCCGGGGTACCACAGACTCAAGCAATCGCCAGCGTCAGCTTCCCAGGTAGCTGGGATTACAGGCACGTGCCACCATTCCCAGTTATTTTTTTGGAACTGTCTCACTACGTGCCCCCAAAGGGACTCCAACTGCAATCTCTGGCCTGGGCCATGGCTCCCTAGGCTGCCACCCACAGGCATGCACCATCATGTCCAGCAACATAGTATTTTCACTGCACAAACAGAGGGTCTCTGCCCTGGGAGACATCAGACACAGTTAAAAGTAGAGTGCCAGGCTGAAAACTGGGAGATTACGTTAATTGAGTGTTAATGGCTTGGAAAATAGCCTACCTAAAGGAAATTTAGAGTTGAATGGACTGCACCGATACCCAGGTAATCCAGCAGTTCTGCCTTTCTTGGCTTCTACAAAGGGTCATCCTGTAACTCACCACCCAACCTGGCATACATTTGATGAGGAGAGAGGGTGCCACCCTTAATTGTTTATTTTTGGGACATAGCATAAAATAGATATCCTCCCAGGCAAATTGAAGCTTACAGGTTTATGAGCCAGTTTCTTAGAACTTTAGTGGGTGCATCCCCCCTCCCCCAAGAGTTAGCAGATCCTACTCAGAGGGACTCTGAACAGCTAAAAAGTAAAAAAAAAAAAAAAAGAAAAGAAAGGTCCTGGAATCCCAAATCCTTGAAATACAAAGGTCTGCTAGTACTGCGGTGAGACCACATTCATTTCAGTACAAATTGCCTTTACAAACCAAAATGAAGTCAAACCTACATCATGATCTTAGTAAACATAAAAAAAAAATCTACTTGGAAATTTGAATTGTACATTCAATGGTGGGTTTGATGAAGTTCTAAAGGATATAAATCCTCATCTTCTATGTAAATCAATAGGTTATACACAAATGTCAAAAATAAAAACTCAGCATAGAAGTATGGTCTTTGAAAATTTGGAGATAAGTGTTGAAAGCATATACTCGAAGGAGTGAAATAAATGAGTGCAGTGTGTGGGAAATGGTGATGGTAGGAGGACTTGTTTTAAAAACAAGTCAAGTATTTTATCTGATCCACTAACCTAGGGTATGGGCAACCAATAATGTAAATAGAGGGCAAATCTGTCTCATGGTCTACTTTACTGAAAAAAAAACAAAAAAAAAATAATTTGCATCGATAGAGTCATCCTGTCCACTTGTGTATTTCTATGATTGCTCTAACAGCGCAAGAGAAGAGTTGAACAGTTGCAACAGAGACCATACACATAGTATAATTTAAAATATTTATTATTGGGCACTATACAGGAAAAGTTTGCTAGTAGTTTCCTTGAAATGAACATGAACATGCAGTTGGTTTTCTAAAAACATTTAAATAAATAGATTTTAGACAATAGACTGCATTCTAGACAACGAGTGCTCCCATGTACCAAAAGGATGAGTTGAGCTGAGCAAAACTGAGAACTTTATTTTGAATTCTGTACTAGTACACCATTTTTCTCTTCTAATTTATTATGCATTATCCTATTTGAAGTTAGGATGATGAAACAGTATATACTAGAGAGTGACTAATCTGTGTTTCAATTAAACAAAGAAAATCCTTATTTACATCATTACTTTTTTTTTAGGAATCCAACACTATTTGCTCCATTGCTTACATGGTTCAAAATCTTTCATATAGGTTATCTTAAAATGGTACAGAAGTAACAGCAGCTGTGACTTACAACAACCTAACTGGTCTGTTAACAAAACCACCCACATGCTTCACAAGAGCTTAGTGATAGAGCCCAGCACTCAGGTCTGGACCTGAGAATATAAGTGTTTTCTTTGGGGGAAATTCTGTACAGTATTCTATCATCATCTTTCTTGTTCAATTGCTTTCACATCACATTATCTTAACATATTGCACTGCCTCTGACTGTCATGTTTCTTAATGTGCGTCCTAATGAACTCTCTAGATTAAAAAAAAAAAAAAAAGCTTCCACATTTTGACTAAACAAGAAGCAATACCTGAGGTCAGTAGATTTCCATTCCTTACCTCTGACTGAGGTTTCAAATATCAGTTGTGTCAGCACTGAAATTTACTCATCAAAACTACTGCATTTGGAACATTTTTTTTTTCAGAGCGAGTGAAAACTCTACTCTTGGGAGTAAACAAGCTCTCCCACATCAACATTTATTATTAATTCTCTGACTCAGAAACAGCTTGAAAAAAGAATTAGTGTATATGCTTCCATCACTATAACATCACATCAATAGTATAAACATTGGGAATAAGTATACACCTAATAAAAATAATCTAAAATATAAATTTCCTCCACTGAGATGAAATAATGGTATTAGAGTTAATGATTTCTACTTATTACCATGGATTCTGTAAAATTACTCTATGGATAAGTGAAAAGGGGTTGGTTTTTAGATAAAGTTAGTGAAGAAAATCAAAAGAATGAAACTCCTTGGGTTCAGTCACTGCCACAATCAGGTCTGGTGTGTTGAAAATCATTATATACCTCTGGTACTTGGAGAGAAGTAACTTTTGCAAAGGAAGGATCATGGGGTAGGAGAGCAATATAACACTAATGTTTTGCAACCATCCCAATTCAGATAGATTTATCATTGGTTCTAGAAGCTTAAAAAAGAATATCAGAGCTTTTTGCACCATCTTCACAGCATTTTTAATAGTGCACAGAGGAAATCAGAAATGAAACTTGAGTTCCTCCTTCCCCCATGATGATGCTGCCCTGTATCCCCCTCCTCCTAGGTCCAGGTGTTATCACTTTACTTATGTGCATGCCCATCAGATCCAGGTGTGTACTGTTATGGGGAGAAAGCAAACCAAGACACTGGTCATAGAAGCTAATGGTAGAAGTTTTTGGAAAACCCTTAATAATTCATTTAACCCGCAACTGGTCATTCAGGTCATAGTCAACTATTTGCCCACTGGGTACTTAAAAGTCCTTACTGATTGAGACCAATCTCAGTGTCCATCACATAACATGGATTCAATAAATATTGAATACACAAATCAGTGAATGAAAATATCAGTCAATATCTGCAAGAATGATTAGCTAGGTGAAGAAATACAACAACCTTGGAGAGGTTAGACACAGGAATTAAGGAAAGAAAGTACTGTGATTGAGTTTAGAGCCTGATCACTACATTTTTTTCTATGTCTCTCAAGTGGAATCTGCATATTTGATAAATACATTTTATGAAAAAGTACAGTAACTCCTCTCTTAATGTTTCCTATAGGTTCTTAAAAGCTGGAACTTTAAACAATAAAAGAAGGTCTTTGATTAATATCCTGTCTTTCAACATTCTCTGGAATTTTAATTTCACCTAACTTGTAATAAAATATGTATGTTTATATAAGGCCTGTTATGCAAAAATATAAAAAATAATAGATGACTATTGTAAAATAAGCTTACATATATATGAATGGACTCTTAAAGATAATTTTCAATTTAACAAAGCCCTAATATGTTATTAAATGGCTCAAATGTTAATATAGAGGAGGCAATAGCAAAAATACTATTTTTACAATGAGAAAGTCATCTAGATACATTCGTACATCTAGTAAATGAAGCTAGTATAGTGATGAAAACTCTTGAAATGATTTCACCACCCCCGCCCCACATACGCAGTCTCATGTTTATAGGCATGAGAAATAATCAATCAAAAAATATTCAACTAGTGTTAAATATTGGACTGGACATTCAAGTTTCAAAATTTCAGGTAGAGGTTAGAGTTATTCTTTATCTAAGGTTTGACTTCTGTTCTTAAGAAACATGCAATTTAGTAAAAAAAATGGTGCATATGCTTTTAGAAGTAGTGATAAATTCAAATAAGTTATATCTACTGACATACACAATAAAACTGATTTTTATGAAAAAGGAAAGTGTGATGATATTGTATAACTATGAATTTCTCAGATGTGGAATGTTCCGATGTACAAATATATATCAGAATAGGGATTAGAATTCAAGTTGCCTGCGTAGTCTGTCTTCTTCACATTACCAAGGAAAGGGAAATGTAAGTATTTGGAGATAAATGACATACTGGTTTGGCTTATAATTGTCTAGCAGTTAGTAAAGAGACTGACCTAGTATAAAACTCCATAATTTTAATCAATAAGTGAAAGTGATGTTCAAAAAATGACCAAATGCCATGTAAGTAGGAGAGTTTTGATAACTAATGTTTGATATTTTGCAGTATACACCACCTTTTTATATTCTATCAGCCCCCAAAATACCACTGAAGACTTAAGACTATTATTCTGGTCACTATACAGTCACTACACAGATTAGAAAATTATGATTCAGAAAAAAAGTAAAACTGCCATTGTAAATCAGATAGCCAACAGAAAAAACTAACTCTGGAGCAAAAACTGAGGCTAATAACACAGGTTGACAGGTAGAACAAGGAACCATAGTTGGGTGAGGAGACTAAGATGAGCGATAGGAAACTTTATATTAATTCAAGAATTTTGCCATCACAGTCGAGGAAAATAGGTAAATTAGTGGAGAAATACAAGGGCAGAATCTTACCTATCTTTTCACATCAATTTGAACAATATTATGAGCATTATGGAGAGAAGGAAGAAAAAACAGAAGTAGATCAAGAAGAAAAAAATTGTCAGAAGATGAATAGCAATGCTATATTTTCCTCATTAGAAAATGGAATAGTTGGACATCCAATGTGAAAAATAAAGTTCTGGATTTTCTAAAAGGTCTGTTTTGGCTTGAAGAAGATCGATAGTCATTTTAGACACATAGATAGGTATGCATGCATGCACACTCACACACACATATGCACACTCATCTCTGAGTTATAGTTACACAAGGGACTATGTAAAAAAAAAAATCTATGACTTCTAGTACCACCTACATTCATGAAAACAAATTTCATTATTGTTTCTCGAAACTGGAATGCAGTAGGTAGAGGTCTTTTTGTTCTAAAAATTATTATATATTTCTTTTAATAGATGATAGTTCTTGTAACTGACACCCAAGATTTGGTCTACAAAATGCAACATCTGAGACTTTACTTAATTGTATCACAAAGTAGCTGGAATGATGAGTTAAGGAAAATGATGATCAACTTTTTATGAACAATAGCACAAACAATGAATACTCTTTGATTATGAAAGTTTTTTCAGTTTTTCTCGACCAGATTTCCTCTATATGGTCATGAATGTACCACCATTATCAACAGTAAAGATTGCAACTATATAAATGATAACATATGGGGGAAATTATCAAGTGCAACACTGCTTTAGCTAGCAAAGGACAGCTCAACTGCCACACAGGGTTTGAATGCCTGGCATTTTACAACTGCAGAGACACAGTATTTTGCAGGACCACATTTCAAAACTTGTCAGATTTGCCAATCCATGAGCATGCAAAAGGGGTTTATTTTTGTTTTGCTATGATAGATTTATGTGGCTGTAATCAAAGATAAACTCAATAAGGAAATAATTCTGACTTACCCCCTCTTATTTTTGAGGGAAAGTATTTTACTGGTGAAAGAATGAACACAGAAACTTGTATTTTGAAACTTCTATTTATTTGAATATTCACAAAGAGTGTGACAGAGCTACTGGTATAGGAGGAAAAAAAGACAAAATTAAATACAAATGAAATGTGATTAGGTGTCCTTTTAATACTTTACTGTTTCTCTCATAATTCATTGCTAGAGACAGAGGTGGAGGACAAGCTTTATCTTGAATTAAAAATTCTCTTGTTTTAATTAATTTATTTATATATAAATTTCACAACATTGCAATCCCGGGGATTTACCTCCCCTCCCCTCCATACCCCCCCTTCCCTCCTGCTCAAAGTTGTGCACTTCAGATTGGTGCTTATTAGCTTGTTTTGACTTTTCCTCAAGTCTTTCATTTATTTTTTTCACTATATTAGTGAATCGATTTGGTTTCTGTCTTTTTCCTTATGACTTGTTTCTGCTAATATGATTTCTTCTAAGTACATCCATGTTGTTATAAAATTGTCAAATTTGTCATTTTTGATTGATGAGTAATATTCCATTGTGTATATATACCACAGTTTTTCATCCAGTCATCTGTTTGGGGGCATTTAGGTTGCTTCCGTGACCTTGCAATTATAAATTGTGCTGCAGCAAGCATGTAATTTGCATCTATTATTTAAGCCCCCAGCACAGTATAATGCAAACATTGACTTCTTTTGGTGCTAAAGTCAGTCTTTCCATCAGTGTCTTGTAGGAACAAGTCTCCTCTCTCTTGTTTTCTCCTTGCTCAATAATTATCTGATTTAGGCAAGTGAATGATGAAATGACAAATGATTAATATAAAATACAAGCATGTTGTGATATTGGTTCAAAGAGAATTTCACTTCTTGGAAGAGAAACTGGATCAACAGTTTTGTTCAGTGGTGTAAATACTGTGGAAAGCAATATATAAAACAGTCCAGTAAACAATTCACAAAGGCTAATCTATTCAGCATGTACTGGACCAGAGCTTAAATTCCATTTGTTTTTGGCTTTCACTCTGTAGTTCCTTCAGCACTCAAAATGGTAGCATCTACTGTTCACAGATAATACTTTTACACTGAACAGTATCTGAAAGAATCACTTGGCAGGAAAACAACTGCAATTTAGAGTACACACTGATAGACTCTTTCCAATGACTTTAATATTTATTCTGCACATGAAACTAGAGAGATCCCTGTTACTAGAAGTCTTTACCATTAAGCACATGTATTTGTTGAGATTCCTTTCTCTCCTTGTTAAAAATAACAAGAGCTAGCATGACATAATAAACCATGTACACACAGTTTCAAATATATTCTGTAACTTTATGGAAGTGACAATCTCCTAAACCTTGGATGGACCATTTAATAAAGGGAAATATCATTAAATCCCCATGCCAGGTTAACTGCAAATAGACAAGATTGATACCAAGGGATAAATATCAGCAACTCTTTTATTCTTTTGTAAGATTGTTGCTACCAAAAATTCTTTTTCTGACAAAAAATCTCTTTGCGTGATTTTTTAAATGCCTCAGATTCCTTTTGTTTATGATGATACAGATGCAGTTTCACAATACTCTATGTATGCAAAAGGAGGATTTAAAATCCTAGATGTACCTTTGTTCACTATGTGATATTAGATAAATTGTACAACCACATAATTCTTAGTTTATATATTAAAAAATAACAGTATTCCTATCATTGGGTCTTACTTAAAGGGATAATATAAGAGTGCTGAAAATCAAATGTCTGGAATAGTATTACTACTTCATAATTTTAGTTATTTGTATTAGTTGGAGGAGGAATAAAATAAAAATAATATTCAAATACACCTGTCACAAATTGCTATCTCAAAGCGTTTCATCCTCCTTTTTGTAGCCATCACATCATGCTAAGTCAGCTTTAGCCTCCTTCCATTTACTATGCAGACACATGTTTATTTTTCAAACTTACAGTAAACTAGTGCTAAGTGCTCAGCTTACTAAATAGCATCACAACTCTTTGGGTTCTGTTGTGGTTTCTTAGAAGGCAAAGTTAATGCAATTCTGATTTACTTTAAATTATATTTACTGATGTAACACTACTTTAAAATACTCCATATGTTTGGGAGTCCCCCTCCAAATGAATGCCAACATGCGTCATCATAGCAAACCCACCACCAAAACACCAATTACCTTCCATCATAGTGTCATATAGGTACTGCGTTCCAACCGATTGCACAACTAAAGCATTTCCTACCTTCCACCGTAGTCCACGGAGCAGCCTACCAGTTCAGCACCTACTCTCCCCCATGCTTAGTAGCCTCCATTCTACAGTTAGATTTCAAGTATTTGTTTGGTTTGATTTGGTCTATTTCTTTGCTTTTTTTATATACTCCACATGAGTAGAATCAGCCAATATTTAATTCCATTCAACTTATTTAGTTCAAGTGAATGCAATTCTCCTAAAGAGCTTAGATTTCCTAGCACCCTGCCATGTTTGGCAGTCTTAATCTAGTCTTCCCCCCAATATACTGTAGACTTGGTAACTAAATTCAAGTGAGCCACTCCTCAGTCGAATCTTAGATAAGAGTTTAGCTCCACAGACATCTTGATTGCAGTATTATGGGGGACCCTGGAATACTGAACTGAGTACTGAATACTGAACTGAGACCCTTAGTATTGAACTTAGCTCAGTGGTACCTGGATTTTGAAGTATGAAACTGTTGAGATAAGTAGTTGCACTTTCAGCCACTACACCTACACTAATAGAACTATGAAATAGCAATAAGTAACAGAATGCAATTTAGATAATACTTGCACACATGCTTAAAACAAATGTACTCTATTTTTAATAATTTATTTTAAATATCCCATGTAATAGTTCTTAATGCACAGTAGCACTTTTATCTAGGCTAAAAATTGGTCTTTGATGCTCATCTTACTTTGTCTACTTAGTTCCTAGAAATACTTTTACACTGGAAAAGTAATAGTTTTAGTGAACAAAGACCACTCTCAGCACTCATCAACAAATCTTACCAGTCTCCTCGTAATATTCAAAATTTGGGATTTTGATGCAATTGATGATATGCAAATGAAACATATAGCCCTGACTCCCCAGTGACTGATACTGATGATTATAATAATAAGATCCATCTGCACTTTAAAAAAAATCTTAAAATGATCATCTGAGACTTGTTTTGACATAATCACAGATATCTAAGAAAAACACATAGAAAAAAAAATGAAAACAAATTATTCATAGCCACACATGCAGAAAATACCAAGCCATAAGAAGGAAATTATTATCTTTTAATAATGGCCTGGAGAAGATTTATCATAGTTAAGGTGTGGATCATAAATTTGCTGTCTTTTAATTGAAAGGGTACATATTTTGGGACCAAATTAGTAGCAGAGGCTAAAAGTAGCAGGCAACATATCAAGGAAGCCTAATGATATCTTGGAGGCAAAAGATAAAACAATATTTAAGTGATTCATCCAGAAGTACTTTCAAATTAATTGAGCCTAGAGAACACAGTGCTGATATTTTAATGGTCAAAATTACAATGTGTAAGAGGCCAGTGCCTGGGAGAAACAAGTGGGCAGTGTCAGGGAAAAGGAGCCAGTTCCTTTTGCTTTTTAATTTTTCTCCTTTTAAGGAAGGTGTTTATTACCCCCAGGTACTTGGGCTCTTTTCACCCTTCATCTAAATGTCCTCACTCACAACCTCAGCACACCCAAACTGAAGCAAGTAGAAGCAAGAAAGGGATGACCCTGTCTAGAATGTCAAGGAAGACAAAGAGAGAAGAGAACAGTTTATTAAAACTTGAGCCAGAAGTTGAGCAAAGTGGCAACCTAATTAATGTTTAATAACTTGACTCAAGTCAGAGTGTCAGCTGGGGATCATCAGGGAGAAAACAGTGTGGCTTGAAAAGAGGACACAATGAGGAAAGATGACATGATCTATTGTCCTTGTACTGTGTCAACTGTAGGTGCTACTAACACATAAGGATTCTTCCGAGGACATCAAAGAGGAATGAAAAGAGTGACTTTCCTTCGACTCCTCTGCCATCTGCTCCATAGTATCAATGACCCAAATACTACTGTTGACTTTTATCACCTAAATTTAAAACTGTGTCCACCAATGATCGCATAGTCATGGAAAATCATTTCAGCAGCATTGGAAAAAAAAATGTATAAAAATGCCGCAATTCACACAGACAGAACTGGATCTGTCTAGCTTTACCAGCCATTCAGTGATGACTAAATATGTAAACCTATTCTGATGTAATACTGAACACTTGGGAGGTGAGTGGATCTCTCAAAGCTTCAGACATTCCATCTTTAAATGTAATTATTAATGTCTGTCCTTGTGGATACATATAACAATCGATTAGAGAGATGTAAACACTATGTCCTAAAAATTCAGCTCATAGTATAAACTCAATAAACACTAATATTTCTGCTATTATCTGGGAAACAGATATTGTCTCATCTTCAAGTTTCCTTCACTCTACTTAAATATAATCATCTGGTGTGCACATATTCTATTGGTGTGTGCCTCCTTGTCTCCAACAGTTTTGTGGATAACTAGGATAAGTTCTTTATATTAAATAAATGACTCTGCTCCAGGAAACTCAGTATGGTGACTTAGTACTATTATTATCTGTGTACAGTAGTACACAGATGAGAAAGTACAGTAAGTCTTCATGAATGTCACCAAAAGATTCTCAGAAACTTTAACTGTCATGTGAAAATAAATGATCGATTTGAAACATAAGCTAACAGCTATCAATGAGTTAAGTTCCTATGGCATATTTCTTGACACAAAGCATCATCAAAATTCCAAATAAAATGCAAAATATGTTTTGGAACAATAATTCATTCATTCTTTCTTCTTCTAACCTGAATATTCCTGTTCACGATGATGGGTAATGGGATACCTATCCAGTAGCTCAGGCTACAAGATGGAAAGCCCACTTTGGATCAAAGAGGACACCCTTTCATCATGGGGATACACACACATTTCCACACTTACATATGCACACTTATATTTGTGCAATTTAAACTATATGAGTGCATCTTTGGAATGTGGGAGGAAACCAAATAAATCAGGAGAAAAGTCATGCAGAAATGGCTAAAAGATGCAAACTGCACACAGACAGTGCCCCGGCAGTGAATCAGCCAGTTTTTTTCTCATGAAGGTCATAAGAAACAGCATGAAAAGCTGCCATAGTGTTAGGAATAACAACCACACAAGTGGGTGAGCTGTCACAGGTTGCTAATCAGCCTTCACAGAGCTTGTGGGGAATTTCCTTTGGGAATAGGAGGAAAACTACTCAAGAAAGCAAAGTCTGTTCTGAGGATCAGTTCCTCAGATGTCCTTCTACCCCTCATTTTTAATCAAAGGGTATCTTTAATCATAGCACATGAAAATGATGTCCCTACCACATAAAACATTTTTTTCTGGTATGAATTTCCGTCCTTTCTTTACCTCCTTTGGTCCTACAGTCCACCATCAACGTGTAACTATTAACCAGGCCTTTTGACTCTTCTTTCAGTAGTTGATCTCTTGGTGATGATATTAATTTTCCAGAGATGCCCTAACAACTTACTATCATTAAATCCCAAAAAGACTTTCTCTCTAGATCCTGGAATCCAAAAGTCCAAGGCTAGTCAGGCTGGCTCCAAAGGAGGCCTCCTAACTTTGCATGTCTCCTAACTTCTGGTAGCTGCTAGAACGTCAGCTGGAAGTTCCTTCCCTATAGATATTTTACTTTCTGCCGCTAACCTCACACAGCCTCCTGTTCTGTGTATCTCTGTGCCTGAATCCTCCCTCTCCTTTCTCTTATAAGTCAAAGCATTGAGTTTAGGAACTATCTCTGAGAGATGATTTCATTCTGAGTTCCTGAACTTAATGCTATCTACACAGATCCTATTGTCATCCAAAGTTACAGCTACAGATTCCTGGGATTAGGGCTAGCACATACCATTCTGTAGAATACTATCCAGCAAACACAGTTGTTTTATGTACTAACAACAAATGTCACACAGGATTCCTTACATATTGTCCTCCCACAGTCCACTGTCTACTAGATTAACTTAAGAATCTTGAATTGCGGCTACCAAAGAGTGAGAAGAGTAGTGATGAGGAGGTTGGGAGGGTACCCAGTGGACTGTGATGTAGCACTGTGGGTGGGTGTGATATGGGAACATACATATGAAGAGATGTGAACCTATCTAAACAGCTGGTATTTTCAAAAAGTTGTGTTTAATGCATGAAACAATAGCATTGTGATTCTAAAGATGAGGCAGAGAGGAAGGCATGATAATGGTTAATAAATGATTAATAAACTACCATAGGCTTAAATTATATATTAGCTCACTCCATTTTCATATTGACCCTATTATGGCAGCTTTAATATCCCTCTTACATGTGATGCAGAGAGATTTATTGTCTTGCCAAAGTCACATCAATAGGAAAATGAAGTGTTTTCCCTCTCAAGGTCTTCCTACGGTCACTGCTCAAGATCATCCAACAAATTCTTGTCCACAGGGAAAAGACCAAAGAAAAGCAAGTTTTAAGGTAGCATCAAGATGTATTATAGGAACTACATTCGAATACTGTAATTTTTAGAAGAATTTCTCTCTGCTGTTGTTCAAAGGAGCAATGGCTTACATTGACCTCTTGGTGATGCTCTGGATGCCTACGGACCAGGGGTGGAGGAAGTGCTGAGATGCAGAAGGCTCTAACCAGTGTTTCAGCAAGTTAGCTCAAAATAACTGGGGTGGGTGTTTGCTTTTCACATGGGTAAATTTAATTAGCTTTGTGGGTGGCTAAGAACTGATCCAGACCTCCTCTGGCTGCTGCACAAAATTATCCATGGTTGCATTTAGTAGTTCTCAAAACATACCTCTGATCTCCACCAAACTGCAAGGAAACGGTCTCAGTTGCCCTCATCAGGTAGATTTGCAACCAGTACAAAGGATAAAGTTAAATGTAACAAATTATTTCTTCACCTTTTGAACCTTCAGATAGGAAACTATCATCTCCTGTTCCATATGATTATTATATACTTGCAAATCCCGTCTAAACCACATTAGCTATTGTGGTTTTTTAATTAAATACAGATTCATGCAACACACATACTTTGAGACACATCAATGGACAATATTAAATGTTGACACAATGTTTTAGGGATTTACACTCAAACTAGTCCCTAGAGAAAATACTTTCCCTAGTCCCTGTCTTTCAAAGAAAGAAGAGATACGTATTTATATTTTTCCTCCCAGCACCCTGCTTGACATTTGAACATGTATGCCACACTTAGTAATAAGTGTTAATCATTGGCAAGGCACTTCTTTCCTAAACCACTATGTACAATTCAGAAGCATGACTTGATTTTTCAGTACCTAAGAATATCTGTGATGAACTGAATAAAGGAATTATGAGTCAAACATCTTAACCTGACACGTTTCATACAAATGTACACAAATTGATCAAATATTTATTAAGACTCTCAGTAAACTCTCAAACACTAGAAGCAAAGTACCTACCCTCCCATCACTAACATTCAAGTGAAAGAAATAGATAATGAACAAATATATGCTCATATATATGTATATATGCACATATCTTTATTTATTATATATAATATATCCCCTGAGCAGTTTCAGGGGAGTAAGTGAAGAAGTGAGAAGAGGTGGCTGAAAGGTAACCTGATTATGTAAGTCTAAGTGGGTAGAACAAAACTTGGGAGATCATTTTGCCTTTAAAGGAAATTCAGTGGAGGTTTTTTGAATAATGGAGAGATGTGACCTTTTTCTTTCTTTTTTTTTTTTTCTTACCATTGTCACAGCTACTATGTCAAGGATAAACTAGAAATGATCTAAAGCCAAAGATGAAAGGTCAGAAAGGCACTGCTAGGTCAATGACATGGCTCTGACAAGAGCACCAAAGGTGAGGGTGAGAAGCAATCAGAGTGAACTGAGTTTGCTAATGGATCAGCTGTGAGAAATAAAGCAAAAGAGGCT
This sequence comes from Uropsilus gracilis, assembly GCA_004024945.1. Lineage (NCBI taxonomy): Eukaryota > Metazoa > Chordata > Mammalia > Eulipotyphla > Talpidae > Uropsilus > Uropsilus gracilis. The sequence continues at coordinate 17,484 of PVHY01017908.1, forward strand.
ACAAGAATGAGGTCCAATTTTCATTTGAATAATTGAGTGAAGGGTGATGCATTTGCCTAAATGGAGGCATTTTACCACTTCATTAAAACCAAGAATATTCAGTAAAGGATTCCTACTTCCCCACCATTATTGTTCTTTCATCTTACAAGAGCAGGACAAAGACATTTTTTTTTCCATCCCCCATCCCTTTTCTTTCTTGGTTTAAATTAATTATCCTGCTTTGTTCTAAATGATTTCAAGACAACTTTTTAAAAGTACAAAACATATTCAGACAGCATAAATTAGAAATAGAACAAAAGTGGCCTTTGGCCTTAAGTTCCATTGTTAGGAATTTATCCCAAGGGGAGACACAATGAATTGTGTGTGAACAAAACAAGGATACTAACTTTTATGATAAAACCTGAGGAGTGACATAACCAACTTAGCTATTATATATTTTTTAAAGATGCTACTATGAAATCACAATATAAATATGACATGAAATTCATATGGGAGGGTATCATCGTATACTGTGTAAACATAAAATAAAATTTATCAAAGAGCATATAACAATAACTCTTTCTACATGTGCATCTATACTAAGGAAAAATATTAGTCAGTCTTCCTACCAAGGTGATTAACCTTAGCTAGGGAGGTGATGAGATAAATTTCATGAAAATGTTTCTACAGATTTATATGAAAAAATGTACCAGTCCATGACATGTTATTTTTAAAGTGAGAAGGTAAAAGAATAAGGAGAAAAAAAAGTATGTGTAAAGGAAAGCTGTAACCTAAAAATATCAACGAACATATAATATTCTAACCATCTGCTACAGGTGGTACTCTAATTCTAGGAAGATAGCAGCTGAGATTAAGTCACACACTTAATAGTTACAAAATTTACCATCTCCAGAAAAACATTAATGTTACTCTAAGGAATGTGAGCCTGGAAATCCCTCCACACTTTGTGAACAGATGCTCCCTTAGTTCTGAATTTGGTTCATCGGGCCTTGCACTCCAGGTCCTTTCTTATGCCAATCTTGCTTTGGTTGTTGTCAGGGGTCCTTATTGCTAACACATTTCCTTCTACTACTCAACTGATAAACTGGTCTTCTTTCATGTACACTTAAATTTCACTTCACAAAATAATTGCTTCTCTACTTATAAAGTGATTGACCTAACATAATTTGTAATCATTTGATAATTTAGATGACAACTTTTAAAATTACTCTCATTAGATTGTGTGGTGGGCAAAATAAGGACCGTTTCCCAAAAATAATGTCCACCTCTGTCAGTACCATTCAGGCATTATTGTCTGTAACTGAGTCATATTCCAGTAGGTATATGTATCACATCTTTTTAGTCCACATACTATGCACTTTATACTCACTGAATGAATGGATGTATTTTCCCAGTAAAAACAAATGAAATAAATGTTACTGTGGCAAATAAGAAAACAATTAAAAAACCTGTTTTCACCACAATCCATAAACCACTTATATGAATTTTACATATATGAGAAACCTATGCAATTACAATTAATTTTAAATATCACTCCAAACCAATACCACTTCAAAAGCACTGGAGATTTTTTTTAACTGAGTGTACTGATTCTTTTTATTTCCTATCTATCCCTCTATCCCTCTATCCATCTATCTATCTATGACTAGGTCTCACTATTTTTGCCTGTGGAACCACAGGCTCACACTACCCAGGGTATCACAGACTCAAACTATCCCCAGCTTCAGCTTCCCAGGTAGCTAGGATTACAGGCGCAGGCCAGCATGCCCAGCTATTTTTTGGGACTAGGTCTCGTTGTGTTGTCCCGGGTGGGACTCGTAACCACAATTCCCAGATCCCACCGCAACTCCATAAGTTGTTGCTTACAGGCATGTGCCACCATGCCCGGCTTACTGATTGTTTTCAAAGCTCATTTAGAACCTCTAGATAGAATAAATATTGGAAATAGAGTCCCATACTGGTTGTCCAAAGCAAAGATATAAGATTAATTTTCCTCTTACCTCATCATCTCTGTTTTGCACCAGTAATGTCTATTGTTGCTTGGATTCACTTGCCAGGTCCAACACACAGGAGTGGTGTGAGGACTACAGCTCAAGTCCAGATGCAGTTAGTGGAGCAAGACTTCAGGGGAAAATTAACAATCAACAAAGATTGCAAATGACAGTCAGGTACCAGGGAATTCATTTGTGATATTAATAATGCTATCAGCAATTAAGTGAATCTTTTGTGGAGAACTGGAAATTTGGTGACTGTAGTCTTTGTTTTTGTTGTGTTTGTTGATTTTAATGAGCAGATTGAACCCTCTATCAGCTATTTTAAGTGCTCTCTGAAATGTCATCTTCAAATTTGAATGTCATCAGAAAGGTTTGTTAGATCATCAGAAAGGTTTTTTAGACCAGGATTGCAGGTCCAATCCTTGCGGGTTCTGACTCAGTTGGTTTCAGGTGAGGTCTGGAATTTGCATTTCCATCAAGGTTCCAAGTGATGCTGCTACTGGGCCAGAGAAGTCATTGCTGAAGTGGAGATAATTGGTGCATCAATAGCTCTCTCTTACCCTCTCTTGTGAGCATTGACTGAAAGCAAATAATTCTAACTCTTTTCTCTGTGTTTTAAATATTTAATCCTTATTTTCTTTACTCATAAAGCATCCTCAGCCAAAGAAAGCAGACCTTCTAGAAGGCTACAGTTATACCTTCAGTCTCATCACACAGACACAGACACAAACACACACATTAAGGTAATGATTGCTTGAGATGGGAACAAGAGGGCATTTTCTTTGTGTGTGTGTATGTGTGTATAATATGTGTGTGTTACAATTAAAACAACAACACATCTCATGAGTTAGTCTAAAGCTAGATTCTGGTGAGCTCACTTTCTTGTTTTATTTCCTTCCCCTCGTTCCATTCCACTTCCCTCACTTTCCTTGGCTTGAGAGTATGTCCTCAATTAGTCACTTAAACAAGAATTTCCATCTCAGCTTCTGCTTGCAGGAACTAGACCTACATCATTTCCCTTTTGTTCATATGGTTATTTGGCTCAGTTCATTGATGACTGCATTTCTTCTTGGACAGAATTAGAATATCCTTAATTACTAACATAAAATGAGTATAATGTCCCTTGTAGAACACTGCGGTCCTTAATATATAAAATACAGCTGGCCATAATAAATTCTCAACCCTCTCACCCACTGACAAAAAGTTTTATTGGGTACTTCAAACTTGAACTTGAACATTATTTCCTCATATAAAATTCATTTTTATCTGACCCCTCTGTTTAAGGTTGATTTATCTGTTTAGCATTAACTTAGTCCCCCACCCCCATTCTACAACAGCAGAATACTTATCAGTGAGTATTTGCTAATATGTTTTCTCTTAATTCAACAGCTGTCCTCTTGCTAGATTGTAAGCTCCAGAAAAACAAGAAATAACTTCAATGTTTAGTTTAATACTTAACAGTATGTATGGATATAATACTTATTTGTGAAATGAATAAATACCTAATGAAGTTATTATGTTTCAAAGCATGGGAAATATACACCTAGACAGATATGAGTTTACCCTTAGTCCAGATGGAAAAAGCTTTTATATCTGGTCAAGAGTGAGGAAGTTGTAGAATTAGATGTCTATTTACTCAAAACACTTACTTGAAATCCTGTGTTCATGATTTGTATCCATGCTTCTAAGCAAACATCTAGAGTTAATAATACCAAAGTGTAACTTAATTTTATACTCAACTTGTGCCTTGTAACTGGCAAAATTATATTGCATTGTGTTTATGATATAGGCATGTGGCTGCCACTGTGGCAACATGTCTTTATATTATAGTGTTCAGTTTTTAAATGGTTCCACCTTTGTCAAATAATCAAAGACTAGGATAAAGGCAGGCATATTTTCATTCTTTCTGTGCCCTTCTAGTATAGAAGTGTCACATCATAACAGCACCACAATAAATCTCGACACGTCTCTTGTAAAATCTACTTTGAACTTGAGCATGGAAAAGATGGAAAGGCAAGGGAATTTAATGACTAATTGTTGGAAGCTAACTAAGTGAAGAAAATGGAAACCAAAGACATTAAAAATCAACTTAGTAACAAATAGCATTTAGTCAGACTTAAGAATTATTCATTAGGGGTCAAAGGTACATCCCCATCACCAAGACAACATAGAAAAGGAGGCTTATCAAAAAATTAACAAATAGCCTAGTCCTTTTTTTCTTTGTATTTTTTAAATCTAACTTACATGCATACTTTTTTCCCTCTCACTCACACACAGACAGACATATATACAGAGAAAGACATGCGTATACACACACACACACACACACACACACACACAGGGACATTATTCCTGGGAATAAATTAAGTCACCCCATAGTGCTGAAATCCAAAGTGCCATGCTGGAGAGCACTAAGGAATTTACTGAAATGGATGTGGACTGCCTCCTTCTCTGAGTCATCAGATTTTAAATAGAAATGAGATAGTAAATTTCTGTCCGCATCACACTGTGTGTCTTCTCTGATTCACTACTCTCATTCATCTTGCTGCTCTCTAATTTGTAAAGATGCAGGCAACGTATAAATTATTCATGGCAGTTCTGGAAATAGACTACACTGCGCTCACTCTTCTGTTTGAAATGGGCAGAACGTCAAACCGGGCTGGAGATGAGTCTCAAAATTGATACAGTTGGTTTGTTACTGGATGATATAAACAGAATGGCAGATTATAAGAAGTATGTCACAGCTGGATCTAATGACGGTTTAGGCCAGTGGTCCTCAAACCTGTTACACATCACCATTCCCCTGGGCAAAGGTTTAGAACTACTCATCTCTAAGCCCGGTGCCCTAAAGATTCTGATTTAATCCTTTTAAAATAAACCTGGGCACTGGTAGGATTAAAATTTTTCTAAGTGACTCTCATATTCAGCCAAGATCACTAACCCCTGGTTTAGCCCATAGCAAGACACTCCAACAAACCTTAGGTTGTGGCTATCATCCTCAAGCTGGAAATCAAAAATAAAAACAATCTGTGTAGTCAATACAGTATAAATGCTATAATGGAAATTTGCCCAGATGAGCAAAAAAAAAAAGAAAGAAAGAAAGGAAAGGAAAGGAAGGAAGGAAGGAAGGAAGGAAGGAAGGAAGGAAGGAAGGAAGAAAGAAAGAAAGAAAGAAAGAAAGAAAGAAAGAAAGAAAGAAAGAAAGAAAGAAAGAAAGAAAGAAAGAAAGAAAGAAAGAAAGAAAGAAAGAAAGAAAGAAGGAAAAAGGAACTATGAGTAAAGATAGTTTGAGGATCTCAAAAATATTCTCAGAGCATCAGAGCACTGAATGGATGTTTGTTGAACAGGTGGAAGGAGAGGAGGTAGAGTGGTCATATGGAGGAAAATTGGCACATGAGCAAAAGCCCATGAGCACATGCGGACCCAAAAGAGAACCTAGTATTTGTAAAAGTAAGTGGGCTGACACAGTTGGAGCACAGGAGATTGGTTCGTTTTTTTTCCAATGGCAATTTTGTAAAATGTGTGCGCTAGCTTCTGGAGTGAAATTTTAAGTGTACTATGAAAAGCAGATAATCAAAGTTACTTTGAGGTACAAGGGAGATTAATTTTCCATCTGGCATCATATGGCTATAAAGGGTGAAAGCAGTCAGTTCTAAAGGTATCAGCTTATTTCATTCACCATGGAGGGATCAGAAGCGGCAGAAGGACAATCCTGTGGAGCCGAAAATGCCTCCTTCAAATACTCGACTTGTGCTTTCGAAAGCCTTTTGTAACCTCATGGTGGCTCCAGTACTCATCAATGTCAATGTGAGAAGGACCGGTTTCTGTATCTCTACACACCAACACGCCCTCATTCATTAACGATCTGAATTATTACTTGAAGCTCTGGTTGTGGGGAAAGTTTGGGATGTCTGTCTGGTGTGCGGATCACCTTACCCGGGTTTGCCCCCACTTGGCTCCTGACTTCTTACATTTAACAGCAACAACCAGAGGGTTAAGGAAACCCATTGAGGGCAAACACTGGTGGACTTGAAGAAAAGGTGAATCTGCAGGTATCAGTCTCTGAATGCCAGGCCTCCATAGGAGCCAACCAAGCAACCTCAGTTCTGCCCCTTCTAACAGCGACAACCATTGTCCAGACCTTACTTTGCTTATTTTCACCATTTTTTTTTTTTTTTTAAACAAAAGGGAGGGGGAAGGGGGCAGTGGAGGGGAAATAATGCGATCGCTGGACACATCGCCATCTAGTGGCACACATCCTCAATTGCCACCTGGAAAATAATTTCCAGGACATTATTATTTTTATTTTATTTTATTTTTTTATTGCAATAACGTTGGTCTACAACACTGTGCATGATTCAGAGGTATAGGTTCATACTTTTACCAGATTCATCGCCAAAGCACTAATAATCCTAATAATTTAAAAGGGTTGCTCTCATCTTGAGTCTTCAAGCTGATGTGATTATAATAAAAGTAATGAAATATCACTCATTTAACACCTGAAAGAAGCAATACTTCATAAAACTGACATTTTCTCATCAAACCAGTTTTTAAGAAAAATCCAGTGAAAGTGAGCTGGGGAAAAATGACTGATGTGGATAAAACTGGAGAATAGTTGTCAAATTCACTGTTTTTAAAATGTGTTTTCAAAAACAAAAAAGAAAATCACTTCACTGGAAAATTACAGCAGGCAATGTACTATAAGGAAAACATTGGATAACTTAAACTCATGTTTAAGTAGTTATCGCACGTTTTTAAAAAATCATTCTGTTTTCCATGATTTCAAATAGATTGGTTCAGTATCTTCTCAATAATAGAAACAACAAAACATAGTGCTTTCTAAGCTAATGGAAGTATATGTTAGTATGGCTATGATATCTAGTTGTTTAATAATAAGAGTTTGGAGTAAAATGTCCATTGAGTAGATCCAATTTGGAAATACCCCCTAAGAAAATGTTATCAAAATTAATAGAAGGCTTGTGTACAGAGATATTCTGCATAAAGTCTTTTATATTGGGCATTTTTTGTTTACAACAAACAAATATTCAACCACTTGGGAGGCAACTAAATAATGCATTAATTAATCTAATGGTGATATCCACAAACTACTGCCTTCAATCTGTTTTTATTTGGTTTTCAAATTGGAAGTCATCTTGACACTTTGAAATGATTGGAAGAAAAGATAATCAAAATATTATTTTGTGACCCAATAATATGATAATAAATTCAAATTTCGGTATCTGTCAAATTGTACTGACATACATCACTATTCACTCATCTAACTACATGGTGCATATTTACATACCACTTGCAGTTTCGATACTACCATGGCATATTACAGTAGTTACCACAGAAACCAAGGGACCCACTCAAATATTTACAGAAATTAATATAAATACTGCAAACATATTCATAACATTACAAATAGGACACAGAACACTGACAACCCACTGGTCTTATGTCAAGGTGAAAGAACACAGATTCTGCAAGTAGACTGCTTGGTCTTGAATGTTCACTATGCATTAAACATCTGTGTGACACAGAAAAAGAAGGTCCCTTCTCTGCACCACAATCTCCTCACTTTTCCTGTGAAGATAATAGTAGTTACTGCTTCTTAGGGTTATTGTGATACTGTATCAGCATATATAAAGCCTGTAGAGCAGTAGACAAGTAGCTATTAGCTATATTTATTACATTTTGACTAACACGAAAGCTGCTCAAATGTTAGATAGGAAATCAGATAAAATTGTACTCATCCTAAGATTACAACTGTTAATAATAAAATCCTCACATGAAAGCTGTTTGGCAGAAAATATGCCAAAATATTAACAATGATTTTCTTTAACTGTAGGGAATGTTCTTTCTGTTCCTCCAAAGTTTACTATCTATGCTCAAATAATATATTTAATGGTAAAACAATAGTAAATATAAAAAAGATAGAGAGGGCTGTAACAATGGAAACAGTTCTGTGAAACATATTTCACTTAGAAAACGAGTAGAAAAATGGAAATGAATATAAAAATGGATGCAATGAATATTCTGGGCTCTAGAGGCTCTTCTGCTACTTTGTAGACTCTCACCAAATCTATTGTACTCATAATTTTCCTACCAAAGGGTAAGATTGACACTTATGCTTTTCACCTTTCACTATGCTGCTGGTAACTTGGAAGTGTGAGATGACAAGTTTACCCAAGCTCATCCCATTATACACATTGCTAATTACCACTGGCTCCATCGAACACCACACTTCATTAACCACCTTGAAAAATGCATTCCCCAACCTGTACTCCAGTCACTTGTCCACAGCAGCCCTCCCTCCCCACAGACAGTTGCATTTTTATTCTTTATTAAATGCTCCTCATTCTTACAATCTAGCTATCAATTAAGGAGAACTTTCTGTTCAGTTCAGGTGGGCAACTAGATTCCCAGAAAAAAAGAGCTTGGAGGTACAGAAGCTGAGTTGTTATGCTTAGTCACAACTTATTAAAATCACTAATTTTCCCCAATACTACATCATTGGAAAAAGTAATTCATTCATTCCATTCATTATTTTCCACTATTCCTGGAAATAGCACTAATATGCAAAGCTGTAAGTGTCCAGTCAAATAAATTCTGTTAGTGTGAGTTCACAACCACGATATTTAGTTCCACCTCATCAGGAGAATTTGTTTCCTTAAGTCAGATTATAATTGCAGAACCAACACTGAATAAATGAAAGAGATCCCAGGGGGGGAAAAATTGATTGTTTGATGTAAGTCAAATGAATCCCACCATCATTCATTATAAATCATTCTTTTTCCATCTATTCACTCATCCATCCATCTATCCACACATTGATCTTGCATGTATTTCATTATGAAACTAAGTTAAAATAGAAACTTGAATTGACAGTCTGTAGAAAATAGTTCAGCACTGTCTCATTCAGCTTTCTACTCTTGAAGTGGGTACGTTGCAAAATATCGACAATATAATTAATAAAAGTATTTTCCCAGTTTTGAATGAACTAACAGACCAATAGGGAATATAGCCAGGGAAATATGTGCTCTGAAACTAGTGTTTTAAGGGCAACATAATATCCCAAGAAGCAGAGAATGAAGTGACATAAGCTCTGTAGTAAGATTTGTTCTCTATGCAAACATATCACCCAAATAGAAGATCCTGAGTCTTCTACAGATTTTTCCATGTTGTGATTCTGATGTGGCTGAATAATTTTCACACACATGCATAGTCTGTTATCAGAGAAGGAGCAAATCATGATATGGATCTTGTGGAGGATAGCTATCACAAGCTCAGTCTCCTCTGAAGAGCAAGATGCACAGCTCTAAGAGGAAGGTGGATTCCACTTTTGTGACTTCTGTTACAATCTGCTTCACTCTTTTCTACCTCATGTTTTCCCTCTTACTGTAAGGATTTTCTTCTAAAAACATTCGTCTCAGAATAACGAGTTGTTTCTCAACAGTAGTTGAATAGTTTTGATTCAACTATTAAATTTGATATAGAGTAAAATCAGTAGGCTATAACAAAGGATACATTTTAGTGGACATGAAAATATATTTTGTTTTAACTTGATGATGAGACAATTGAGCACAGAACATGGATCCAGTGCAGACACCCACACAGAAGGAACTGACAGGTTCAAAAGGATGAAACTTCTCAGGCTTTCCCTGAGGTATAGTTCTATCTTCAAGTGAGAGCTCTAGTGGGATTGATTCAAATAAAGTTCAGGTTATTATGTTTTTAAGAAAAGAGGGGTGCAATGTTGGGAATCTGACTTCACCCTAATTAACTCTTGAATTATCATTCTTTCCCAATGTTAATAGTCTTTTTTTTTAGAGAGAGAGAGAGACCTGACTTAAAGTACTGTGGCTCTAGAATTACGAAAGGGCCTTGTCTCTTAACAAGAAAGATTAGAGAAAGCTACATGAATTAGAAATTTCTAGTCTAACCTGTGCTCGGATGTTTATTGCAGCACTATTTATAATTGCAAGGTCATGGAAACAACCCAAATGCCCCAGAACAGATGAGTGGATGAAAAAGATGTGGTATATATACACAATGGAGTATTACTCATCAATTGAAAATGACAAATTTGATGAATTTATGGAAACCTGGATGTACCTAGAAGAAATCATTCTAGCATAAATGAGCCAGATAGAAAGGGACAGAAACCAAATGGTTTCACTAATATATGGTCAACCAAATGAAACTGTACAAGGGGAGAGTGGGGACCAGCTGGAGCAGGTGGGAAGGGGAGGTGGTGGGTGACCCCCAGGGACTGAAATGATGTGAAATATATATAAATAAAATTTAAAAAAAAAGAAATTTCTAGTCTAAATTCCAGCGATGAAAGGAATTGGCACAAAGTAAAATGAAACCAGCAGAAAATCAGCAGAGTATGAAAATGTTGCTAATTGATATTTTGCTGGATTTTTTTTGTTGTTAAACAATAGTAGTAGCAAAATAGGAATTAAATTTATTACTGTGAATAAATCTAATACTTTTCATTGATATAAGGTATCGTTGGTTATAATAAGTATAATTCAAGCTTATGGAGATTGTTATATATCATTAAAAATGTTGGTCATCGTCTGGTTATTACATAGAATATACTCAAATTGGTATTTAGATGCCATCATTATGTTGTTTAGAAAGGATGGTATCCTCAAGTCACCATAGGACAAGAAAATAAATTTGTGCATATGCATGTGTGTCTACACACACATGTATAATGAGATGTCTTACTCCAAAGGCACAGAAATTGACTGAAGTATAAAAATTATAGGGATCTTTTGGTTCTTCCTTTTTTATTTTTTTGGCAATAGGATATTTTTAAATATATAAGTAATTTTTAGGTGCTCATAACTACACAAAAATTATTTCAATAATAATAATAATTGGTAAGTAGGCATACATATATATTATAATCCTTAAATTTTTATTCTCTGTAAACCATTTGTGAAGCAACTTATAAAATCACACTTATGTGCCAGATATTTCTTTTCTTCTAATCCTTAAGCTAATAGTCTGAGTTCATATTTTCATCTCATATTTTATGAATTGTTCCTGATTTCTTCAGTCCCAATGAGCAAAATTATCCCTTGAGTCATCAGTATGTGTTCTCTGGGATGTATGCATCATTTTTTTTTCCTGAATGATTCTTATTAATGATTTCCCTTTCTCTTCAACTAAATTAGAAATACCATATGCTTCAGACTATGGCTTGTACTTATTCATCAATCTTTTGATTGTATCAGGGAAGAAAGTAAGAGAAAAGGTAGATATAGTATGTTCACCAGGCATGCTCAACATTGGGTTATTCATATAAAATAAAATTATTGATCCTCATCTTAAGCCTGGTTCTTTACTAAGTTCTAGTCTTTGGTAGAAAAAAACAGACATAATCTGTCCTTGTGGATATTGTAAGCTATGAAAAGGCAAACTCTGTAAACATGGAGAAAAACAAATGATGGCAATTTGTCATAGTTCACTAAAGGAAATACTGAACTCACAGGTGAAGGATTGCAATCCAGTCTTGACAATGTATAAGTTATTGCCTTTATTCTTGTTTTGTCATTTGGTATGAATCTAGCTCAGAAATGTCCATGCACAAACTCTACACTCAGACATACATGAAATGGACCAGTTATTTAAAGAAACCCACAACCAACACAAGTCATCAAATATTAAATAGATAATATAAATAGCCCCAAAACTATCAAATAATTAGCAATATATACATATATATATATTTTTAAGACCAAGAGCCATAGAGCTCTAACAGAACTTCAAAGAATAATTACCACCCATTCTACACAATCTCTTCCAAAAATAGGAGAAGATAGGATACTTCTCACTCATGAGGCCTGTATCACTCTGACTCTAAAACTCAATAAAAAGAACTAAAAATTATAAACAAGCACCCTTCATGAATGTAGATGCAAAAAAAAAAAGCCATAATAAATGATTAGTTAGTTAATGGATTTTAACAATACATAAAAAGAATTATACACCATGAGTAATCGGAAGAGCCTAGAAATCCAAGACAGGGCGGGGGGATGGGGGGGGCACGCAATTAATGTAATCTTTCACATTTTCAGGCCAAAGAAGAAAAAAAAATAAACATGATTATATCAATTTGGAAAAATGTATTTGACAAAATTCAGTGCTTTCTTATCATAAAATCTCTCAATGAAATAAGAATAAAAGAGAACTATTTTTTCTCCATTTGGTAATTTACAAAAATACTTATAGGTTATAACATAAGTAAATGTGACTGAGTATTTTGCCTCTAAGACTGGGGAAAAGACAAGCATATTAACACCACTCTTTCCTTTTAATTGTTTCTAATCTATCTGGCTTAAAACTCTGATCTCAAAGGGACAATAATGCCTTTTAATAAATTTGATTATTCCTTGTGAAAGAACACATGTGGTAAAAATGCAAACACAATGACTTTCAAAATAAGGTTTTACTTTGAAATTTACTATACATCTGGATCCCAAGAGATTTAAAAAAAAAAATAGGTGGGCAAATACATCTCTTATCTCACAAAATACTTGAGATCATAACCAGTGCAGTATAACAGGTAAAAGAAATAAAAAGCATACACAATGGTAAGGGAATAAATTGTCCTTTTATTTATATCTATCTATCTATCTATCTATCTATCTATCTATCTATCTATCTATCTATCTATCTATCTATCTATCTATCTATCTACCTACCTACCTACCTACCTACCTACCTATCTATCTATCTATCTATCTATCTATCTATCTATCTATCTATCTATCTATCTATCTATCTATCTATCTATCTATCTA
>PVHY01017909.1:0-30333 GCA_004024945.1 Uropsilus gracilis
AGATCAACTTAATTCCATGAGTTCAGCACTACCCTGGGCAACATAGCAAGATGTAGTTTCTAAAAAAAAAAAAAAAAAAGATATCTCACCAACAGAAGATATTAAAAGATGTGAGATCTCTGAATACCATTCCAAAGAGAAGTTCCAAAAAATTTTTGATTATGACAGCATCGCTGAACATGGTCGTCACCAAGTGACCATGAATACAACTAGAAGTTCTGAAATGTTTACTTAAAAAATTCATGATACTCCTCCTGACAAAAAGATTACCTTCTGTGGTTTTAATAATCAAATGTTTAAAAATACCCCATTAAAGCCAATAAATGACATGGGTATAGAGAAACCCCTCTTGTACTAATAAGAGGGATGTTGAAAATGTTGGGTACTGAGAAGTTAAAGTGAACACAATAAAAGCTGGTGCACAGGATAATAAAAAGAAAGGATATGTGGTGTTTACTGTGTGCCAGGCATCATTCTACGCATCTTGGTTATATAAATTCATTTAGTCCTATTATTATCCACATTTTATAGATGAGGAAACCAAGCCCAGAGAAATTAAGTAACTTGTTCAAAGTGTCACACCTAGTTAAGTGGTGGTGTTTAGAATTTGAACTCCATCCAGCTGGCTCAGGAGTCTGTACAATGACCCCCTACTACAGAACCTGGACTGCAGGTTCAGGAGGAGGGTGAGGAGGCAGCTGGGGAGTAGGTGTGGCACCACTAGGGAATGTGGGTTGTGAGTACTATGTCCTGTTTACCTGTGCAGGAAGTCAGACCCCTGAGTCAGAACTCATGCTGAGCTGCTTTGCTGCAACCATTATGGTGTGTGGGTGTCCAGGCCCGGCTACTCTGGAAGGAAAGGATTCCCATCATTCCAAAGGCCACAATCCTGGAATCTAGGTGCCTCCTTAGGCTGAGCAGTCAGCAGGAGCTGAGCAGTTTGGGGAGAATGAAATTTGGAAAGCCAGTCTTAGAAGAACACGCGGAGATCGTGTATAATAAGGATAGTTGAGGAGAGAATAAGAAGTTATGGCCACGCAGGATCCATAGGAACTGAACGTCCAGGAGCCCCCTAAAGATTGGCCCGGATGGGCAGTGGTACTGGCTTAGGCAGTCTACTTGGGTTGGATTGTTAAAGAGTGTGAACAGGCCCAATGGGGCTGTGGAAACCTGTGTCAGAGACTGAGGGCTTCTCCATAACTGGCATTCCCAGCCTCGCGCCTCCACCACCCCCGTGCATGCCACCGCAGGGAGCGACCTGACCACCGCGTCACGCCTCCAGGGGCGGGGTTCACTATTAAAAGGGGCGAGAGGCCGCGGCGCCCGCCCCAGGACCTGACCCGGGCCACAAAGAGGGTCAGTACGTTCTGTCTTTTGAGCCGACAGAGCGACGCCTCGAGTCGCCTTGAGTCGCCGGCGGGCACCATGCAGCTCCTGGTGAGAGTGCCGTCTGTTCCCGAGCGGAGTGAGCTGGACTGCAACATCTGCTACCGGCCCTTCAACCTCGAGAGCCGGGCACCCCGCCGCCTGCCCGGGACGGCGCGCGCCCGCTGCGGCCACACGCTCTGCACTGCCTGTCTGCGCGAGCTGGCGGCGCGCGGCGACGGCGGCGGGGCGGCCGCGCGCGTGGTACGCCTGCGCCGCGTCGTCACGTGCCCCTTCTGCCGCGCGCCCACCCCGCTCCCGCGCGGCGGAGTCACAGAAGTCGCTGTCGACCCGGATCTGTGGTCGCGGCTGGAGAAAAAAGCGCTAGCAGACTGCGACGTAGATGAATCGGGCAGCCGGGTCAAGGAGCAAGGCCGTATGGAAGACGAGGAAAAGGAGAGCGAGAAGGGGGCGGGGCCCAGGAGCGCGGGCTGGCGCGCGCTCCGGCGCCTCTGGGATCGGGTTCTAGCGCCCGCGCGCCGCTGGCGGCGCCCGCTGCCTAGCAACGGTGAGCGGCCGCCCCGGGGAGGCTGCGATGGCGACAGGGTTGGAGCGCCCCGGCTGCACCCTCCAGCTGCCACTAACCCTTCTCATTTTCCCCAGTGCTGTACTGTCCGGAGATCAAGGACTTTGCCCACATGACTCGCTGCACGCTGTGACGGAGGCACCCAGAAGCTACGGCAGAAGGAAGGTGGGAGCTGCATTTTCGGGGCGTGCTTTAGTACGGGGGTGGGGGGCCTGATGCCAAGGCTACCCCCTCACATTCCGGATTGGCACTGATGAGGCAGTTAAGCCTAGGGCAGGAGGGAACGCCCTGAGAGGCTGTTGATACTGAGCTGGGGAAGCTCCTAGACATACTCGCCCCCATCTACTGACTGTGCCAACCTTACATATTCAGGATGGAGTGGCCCAGGGATGGTAGAAACAAAGTCGACGTTCCCGTGGGAAGAAGACAGACTGTTTACTTAGCTGTGATTTTGGCTTATGTCCAGAGCATCTCTGGTGCGTGGGAGCAACGGATCCCATTTTAGCAATTCTGTCAATGGCTTGAAATTTTCCAAAAAGATGGAATGGAAGAGGCTGATTTTGTGTATGCTAGTCTCACTTCTCTAGCATACAGGAGACTGAGAAAAATAAACCTTTTCCCCCTCCCCCTTCACTGCTGGTATGCCCACCATCTCCCCCACTTCCAGTCCTGTGCTTCTAAAATTATTCAGATGCCTCTCTGCTTATGAGACTAGGAGCCTTTTTAGATTCTCCCTTCAACCTGTATCATGTATCAAAGTCCAAAGGGCATTTATCTGAGGCCCTATCAAAGACAGAAAGGAGAGCCATCAGGTAAAGGCATCAATTTTTAATTTTTTTAAGTTTTTGATTTCTGATCTTTAGCCACAGGGAACTATTGTCACAATTGAAAAGTTATCCTAAAATCTTACAATTGTGTCCCTTAATTGGATAGCACCTACTGTATGCCATGGATTCTGTTTTAAAATTCTATCCATACCTTAAAATAGTACTATTATAGTCAAGGACTAAGAAAATGTTAGGATTCGGACTGAGTCAGAATCTAACAAAAATCCCAGTTGACCTGTGCACAAAATTTGAAACACACTGGTTGGTCCAGGTGCAGCTCTAAGCTATCACCATCTCTGGATTGAGTATTTTAGACACAATTGATATAAATGATACAGTTGTACGGAAGTTCTAAAGTGATGTTCTGTTGATAAAGAAATGTTTTGTGAGCAAGCTTACTGTTTCATTTCCTGCTTTTAAAAATGTGACTTTAAAAAGCATAACCTCAATTTTTGCCACCACATTTTGTCATTTTCCTATCCTAAGTCTCAGCTTGAATGTTTCCCCTTTTACACCTTTATTAGCATTCTACCTAGCACAGCCCCTTAATCAGTACAATTGTTGCAGTTTCACTGTTTTTCTGGTGTTTCCTTGATGTCCCTTAAAAGAATGTATGCTCATGAGAACACTGACATTATGTGTTGTATCTTCCAGGGCTGGCAGCAGTGTTAATGTATAGTATTTATTCAATAAATGTTTTATTAATGTTTTATTTTTAATATAGAGCCTCAAAAACTGTGTCTTATTTCAACCTTTTGAGAAGCTTTGGTAGTAAAAATTTAAGTGAAGGGAAATGTCTGGCAATTCAGAACTTTGGCAGGCTTTGTAGGTGTTAACATTCCTCTCTCCCCCCAACTCCTTCAGGGGGAAAAAAAAAGATGCTTCTGTAGGCTTGGAACTGGACCCATGGAGCTGTAGTGACCTCTACTGACTCTTAGGAGAACTAAGCAACTTGAAATTGGAAAGGATGTTCAAAAAGTAATGGTAGTTGTGAATCCTATGAAATCCTTCCCACGACACTTCTGTCCAGTAAGCCCTGCTTTCTCTGATGTCAACTTGAGGCCCAGCTAGGTATCTACTACTCTACCCTCCATCTCTACCCTGAGCTCAGCATTGCTGTTGGCTGGAAATAAAATGAGAAAAAGTCACAAGATTTAAAAAATGGGAAGACATCTAAAATTTTTATGAGCACAGCTTGTTTCATTTTCCTTTGAGTTGGGGAAGAAAGGCAAAAGGAACAAAGAAGAGAGTAAGAGGGGCAATATGAAATGGCAGAAAGCAACACCCTTTCTTATCTCTGCCCCCAACCAAACCCCCCCCCCACACACACACAGACTCAAAAACAACAAAGCACACAGAAAGGAAAGTATAATTTATATGTACAACCAATAAACCTGATACAGAAGAGGGGATTGGGACAGGCCAGGAGGGGTTGTGAAAAGACTGGGAAGGGGGCAGCAAGAAAGTGAAGGGGCAGCGAAGAGGAAGTGGGGGGTTCGCCATGCAAACTGCCACTCTCCCCGGCCCCTCCTGGGGAGGAAGATGTGATCAAGTCTCCCCAGCCTGCCCTCCACTATTTTGCTCTGGTCCCAAAGGCAAAGTAATCCCCTGACTGGGCTCTGGGTTTGGCCCACTCACATTTAGTCTGTATTCAGGCCTTCAGGAGGGAGGATACAAGTCCTTCAAGAACCTGAGCCCCCGAACTAGATTGTCCCCCCCAAGTCTGGCCTGTTGTGTTCTTTCCCACCCTTTCTAGGTTACCTGCATCCCTAGGGTAGATTGGAGGGGCTCCTCTTTGGCTTGAGGGAGTATCACCCAACCATTACTCTTTGTAGAGGTGGTCCTTGGTCCCTGGGGGGTCGGGTGGGGGAAGATTTCCAACACAAGATGCCAGTACGCAGGAGGTAAATGAGCCAGTGAACAGTGCCTTTATTCTCAGGCTGAACAGCAATTGACTCCCTCCCTTGTAACTGCTCCACCCTCCATCTGGGGAGAAGTAGGGGAAGGAAACATGCAGCCACCCCTCCTCTTCCTTTCTTCCCTCCCAAGGCTCATTGTCATCCCTCTCTAAAGTCACCCTCCTCTTCAAAGCTCTTTTCCCCACCAAATTTTCTAAAGGCCAGGCAAGGCTAAGCCCCCACTTCTGTAGGAGGTGGGGCTTGTATTGCAGGAATAAAGACTGGGGAGGCTCCACCTCTTTCCTCCCCACAACCATTTATTGGGAAGCTGTGTATGTTTGGCAGTGGGGGATAAAGGTACTTGGAAGACCCTGCTAACCACCTCCCATTTAGACCTCTTCTCACCAGCACAGTCTACAAAGTATGGTGGGAAAGGTGCATGGGAATGGAGAAAGACAAAGGGCCTTTCTTGAAGAGAGGCATTGTAGAGAGGGGGAAAGGGGCTTCTAGCCCAGCGGTGGCCCAAGGTTTGGGGAAGGTGGAGGATTGGCAGCAGGCGCCAGAGCCTGAGCTGGGGGTCGGCCTCGGGGGCGGGGCCTGGGTGAATGGCAGGCTTGGGATCCAGTCAGTCGTCTATACAGATCACCTCCCCTGCTCGGGACTCCTTCCGATCCAGCCCGTCTGACACCAACGCCCCCACCATTTCCTTCTCCTTCTTCACCAGCACTGGAGGGCCGTTGGTGGCTGCTGTTTGGGAAAGGGGTAAGGAAGGATCATCAATTCCTATTTCACTCCCAAATACTGCTTCCTGACAACTGAATACTCTTAACTTCTAGGTCACCTGATACCAAGGAGAATGCATTAGGGGAAGGAGGACCAGGGCAAACCCCTCTTCAGAAGATTTCCCCCATGCCACATGATGGAACACATATCCAGCTCTCACCATATCCCCATCCCCTTTCTGATTTCATCCTTTCTCCCCAAAGTAAACTAGGTGGAGAAGGATCAGAAAAGCTACCAAGTCACAGAACCAATGAAACCCTGAATGAGGTTTCTGACCATGGGAAGAGAAAAGGAGTTAAGAAAGGGATAGGGAGAACAAAACCCAGAGCAACTCCATTCCATAAAGTGCTGGCTACTTCCAAAGAAATGAGGTAGGCTGCAACAGTAAGAGAGTAGCTAAGCAAGGATAAAGCTTGGGAAAGTAATGGGAGGTGGAGGAAGCAGGAAGTGACCAGCTGACCTGTGATGAAGGACCCTGCAGGCATCTGGCTGTAATTGGCGCCTGCGGCGGCCAGAGCCCCTACGGGTGCGGCGCTGAAGGCTGCCCCGTACCCCGGAGGTGTGGCGTAGGGACCCGGAGGAAAGGCCTGGAATAGAAAGCAAGTCAAAGTTAGAGGGTCTAGTTTTCAAGAGAAAAGGAGCTATAAGGGAGACATTACAGGCTAAAGCCCAGAACTACTGAGGAGCATAACATACAAGCAGGAAGACTTGGAGTGATGAGAGTATTCAAGCAAGTTGTTTTCTACACTGTATAGGATTTTGAAGGAAGTGTTTATATGTGTGCAGGAGAAGTTCCAACAGGGAAAACTGGAGTTAGGGGGAAAGAGGGTTACCGGTGTGGGGTGAGGCTCCGTGCCCTTGCTGGCCAGCCGGCTGAGGATGCTGCGCTCGGACATCTGAAGGCGGGCTGCGATGGGGGGTATTCGGGACAGCGTGGCTGGCAGGCGGGTCACGTCCGCCTTCATGTCGCTCAGCAACTCCTCCAGCTGGTTCAGAACTGGGGCCCGGGCCACGGAGAAAGAAGGGCAAGAGAAAGACAGGGAAAGGGAGAGATGGAGCCAGGAAGAGACAAGGAGTCAGATGGACAGGTATAGTCAGAAAAAGAAAGGATACAGATGTCAAAGAACCAGAGACCAAGAAAATGACAGAAGTAGAGAGAGAAGAAAACGATTCAGGGAAAGAAAAAGTGTCAGGTAAAGAGGCAGAAAGACCAGATTACCACAGACAATAGATGGGCAGAAGGAAGAAAGGAAAAGGAAATATGGAGAAAAGGGAGATGGGGAGGACATTGGAAGACATGGGGGCGGGGAGTTGTCAGAACATCCCATACTGGAAGAGTGAGGTTTGGGGGATTGGGGATGATGGGGAGGAAATAGTCAGGAGGTGTGGGAGGTGGTTAAATGGCATCAAAGATTAAAGGAATCAAGATTTTAACATCTAAAGGGGCAGGGAACTGAGATGTTCAGCATTAGATTCAGGGTATCAGTTCAGGAATCAAAGGGGTCAGAAGTTATTACACCAAGGAGGATTAGATGGGTTGGAACTGAATAGATTATCATCAAGGTAAAAGGGTTTGGGAGGAAGGGTTGAAAGTCAAGGGAAGTTTCATGAGGGTAGGGGGCTGGAGGGTGGGATGATGGGTAGTGTCTGCCTCAAGAAGTGAGTGATATGTGAAGGAATGTGATTTGTGGGGCCAGGGGCAAGAATTTTTATGGACTACATATGGCCAAGATCTTTGTCAAAACTACTAGCAGTGTGGCAGGTGTGTGGGTCAGTGAAGTTCTACCCTGTGGAGACATGGCAGAGTCTCACGGAGTTTGGGGGGAAAGTCTCCATATTGGGCATTGATGTAACTGCTATTAAGCTAGATGAGGGTTGTCTACACAAATTCTAGAAGCTAAAGAACCAAGGGGATGCCAAGTGGGTTGGGGGTAGGGTTAGAGGTCAAAGGGGAGGGGGTGGTTCAAAGGGTAAAGGGATCACAGGGGTGGGAAGATTTTGAGGGGTGCGGGGTGAAGACTTACGCAGCGTTGTGGGCCCTCCCCCGCGCGGGGCCGCCGCGGCCCTTACCCTTGTGCAGGACGGCGTTGGCCGGCTTGTTCCCCGCCAGCGACTCCTTGGAGAGGTGCTGGTGGCTCTCGGCCAGGCACTCGGCCTCGGCGAAGCGGGCGTGGAGGGCCATGGCGGGGTGCGCCGGCTCCTGTGATAGGTTCAGGTAGGCCGCCCGCCGCAGCTGCTCCTCGATCACCAGCGCCTGCTCCAGGAGCTGAGGACACAGGAGGTGTGAAGGCAGGGAACAGCCAGGGTGGATACAAGCAAGCAGATGGGGGCACAGAAGGAGCACTGGAGCAAAGCAGCACTGGAGCCCCACACAGCACCCCCAGCTCCACACCAATAGTGCTGCAGCCCTAGCATTAACTCTAAGCCAGACCACAATTTCAAATATAAATTCATTCTGGCCTTCGTCCTTAACTGTCAGTCGCTTGCACTCCCACTCAAGTTGTTAAACTTCCCTAGATTCCAAGCCAAACTGGCCCCACTTCTGACCCGAGCCCCTGTTCAACACTGTTCTTTACTTCCCTTATCCCCACCTTGAATCTCCGGGCCAGGAACTTATTTTTCATCTCCAGAAAATTCCCTTTATTGGCTTCAGTTTTAAATGGCTCATTGATAATGGCAAACTGAGCATCATTCTGGATGTCCTGCCACCGTGCGTAACCATGGCTGCCAATGAAGAAAGGGGACCATCAAGGAATTTAACCGGGATAACAGGAACGAGCTGGGCTATGAATGAACACTTGTCCCCTTTAAAAAATATCATTAATTTTAAAATGCTTGAATACCTGCTCTTGACCCAAGCTCTCCAAAAGCAGGTGCAATCTCCCTCCCTTGGGTGTGGGTATATCTGTAGTTCCCCTCTCTCCCAACTGGGAGAACCTTTTCTTCCTTATCCTTATCAAAGGATACAGAACAATTCCAGCCAGAAGCCAATAATCATGTCTTCGGTGCCAGATCTCATTGAGTTTTCCTGAGGAAATGGCTGCCCGCTCCTCATTCTGCCACAGTGTATGAAGCTCTGAAAAGAGGATGGAAGACAGATCAGGCATCAGGAGTTTCTGAACCACACCCAGCACAACTGACAGGTACAGGTAAGGGAACTGAATCATGGTAGAGCACCAAACGACTTGGTAAGAGGAACAAGTAAAGGTTAGAATAAAATGAATTATTAACAAAAAGAATTATAAATAAAGTTCAAGTTAGGATTAGGAATGAAGGTGAAATAAAAGATAGCTTCGGAGAACATTTAAGAGACAGCATGCACCATATCACTGGAAGCAACTTGGAATTAAAGGCAGCAGGAGGTCTCAGGCAAAATGAGAAACTCCATGAGATGAACAAATCCCAGTGGGGAGCAGAAGTGAGTGACACCACCCCACATGCACACCTGTGAAACCACCATCTGCGATATTGAACATGAACCGTGGCTTCTCTGCCTTCTCCTCCCGTCGTCCATTGGGCCGTGGCTCATCTCGAGGAGGTCCAGGTCGAAACTCCCGGTCCCCCTTTACATCTTCTGCTAGGACAGACAGGGCAGAGCTCACACCTTTGAACAGAGTCCCATCCCAGTGCCAGGTTCCAAGACTACTCCCTGTACTGCACTGGCCCTTGGAGCAGCTGCCCACCCAGGACCCAGGCATTTGGTCCCCCAGACGCCACCTCCCCTGATTCCCTCAGGAACTCAGGTGTCCAGTCCTTCCACCCATTACCTCTCTTGCCCAAATCCCCTGATTCCCCCTCCGGCCTCTCCCTGTGTTCCTGTCCATCCAACGGCTTCTCCTCCCCCCTTTCTCCTGGCGTCGAATCTGTGGCTGTGGGAGGGGGTAGGGGATAGGAAGGGGAGATGTCACCCTCATCCTCTGACCTCAGAAGAGGGAACCCCCAAAGTCTAAGTCCATCATCACCCCCCTAAAACCATGCACCCACCTGACTTCTCTCTGTCCCCCCGGTACCCAGGTTCAGTTTCCATCTCTCCAGGCACCCCAGGCACCTCATCTTCTAAAGGAGTCTTCCTTGGTTCCAGCCGCTCCCCAAGCGACGGGGCTGGGCTGGGGGTATCAGTCTGGGAAAGGACAATAGCAATAGTTAGGATGAAGCAGTGGGCTCCCAGGCACCAGCCTCCAAGATACCCTCACTCTCTCCCCTCAGGGGGAGCCACATAGTCCCACACCTCTGTCTCCATTTTCTCCCCAATTTTGCTATTCTTTTCTGGCTTCTCCTCCTGGTTTTCTGTTTCATCCTTCTCAAGGGGTGTCCTTATGCCATCTCCTTTCTCACTTGGAGCTGGAGTAGCTGAGGGGGAAGATGAAAGTGAAAAGGTAAAAACTCCCCCATCCCAACACCATTCTTTCTGCATCTGTCAGACACTAGCCCCTTTCTCTCCTGCCATCCCAACCCGATTTACCAGGTTTAGAGGTGCAAGGACTGTTTGTAGCAGAAGCCTCAGGGGTGGTGGGAGATGTTTTGGTAGGAGAGGAGGCTCTAGAGGAGCGCTTGGAGTCAGCACTGGGATCAGGCATAAGCTCAGGCATTGACCAGCGCCCATTAATATGCTCAAATTCCTGTACCTGAGGGCAGGAGGGGAGTCGTAGGGACAGTGATCAGTTCCTGGAACTGGACACACAGGAAACTCCTGTCTCTTCGGTCCCATCTCACACCAGCTGAGTGGGACACTCAGAGATGCAAAGTGAAGGAAGCACAGGGCCTAGATGCCCAGCCTGACTCTTTGGGTAAAGGGAAAGACTAATACCTTCTTCTTGACGAGAGACATAACTCCAATCCGGGTCAACACTTGTTGGCGACTTAGTCCCTCCCGAGGGACCCCATCAGCAAAGGTTTCAGAGCCATCTGCCCCAGGCTCGCAGAGATGGCGCATGAACAAAGACACATAAGCCCTAAGGAGCATGGGGTGGGGAGAGGGACAAGTGTGTTAGGAGAACCCTAGAAAGGACACAGAGCAGTGGCGGTAGGGTTGCTGAACCTCCAAACCCTAAGCTACCTGAGTGCCTCCAGGGGTCCTTCCCTGGGCCTCCCCATCTCACCATTACCAACCAGCTCTCCAAATCTTAACTCCCCCATTTGCCCTTCCCCATATATTTCCACTGTCTCCTTGGCCTTGGTACTTTCTT
Source organism: Uropsilus gracilis (assembly GCA_004024945.1). Lineage (NCBI taxonomy): Eukaryota > Metazoa > Chordata > Mammalia > Eulipotyphla > Talpidae > Uropsilus > Uropsilus gracilis. The sequence continues at coordinate 10,646 of PVHY01017909.1, forward strand.
CCTAGGCTCCATCAGTCAGTTCTTCATCCTTTTCACCAGCTCCTCTGCCAGGTTATCACCAAATGAATGTGAGGTGAGGACAGCCCAGGGGAGGCTCCTTTCTTAAGCGCCTCTCCTAAAGGGGAGAAAGCTCAGCCTCTCTACTCTAGGCTCGTCTGAGGGGAGGTGGAGCAGGCTGAGACCACCCCCCAGGAAACCGAGCCAGGAAATGTTATATGGCTGGGAGCATGATGATCAGTTGAGTAAGGTCACATCATATGGCAGCCAAGAGGAAGAAAGTAAGACCCAAAGTACATACTCTCATATCCAATTCAGCCACATATCACCCACACTCACTTGAACTCCTTTTCAGTTTTGCCCCTCAGGTCCCGCACTAGCCACTGAGTAGTGAAGGCGTCCTGTGGTGGCATACCCCAGCGCATCACTGCATTGAGGAAAGCCTTCCGCTGGCGGGTGTTGAATCCCAAAACCTGAGGACGGAGAGGGCAGTGAATGTCCTCAAGGGACATTTCTTAGTCCTTTCCACCCTCAGTGATTCAGGCTATTTCTAAACCCCTTGGCCACCATTTTCTCCATAGGGAACCATCATAGCCGAGGTCCAGCTCTCACCTCAATGTTGCCCCCAACTCGAGCCAGCAGTGGAGGAAGGGGCTTATCCTTTTCATTCCGGAGCTGCCTCTTTGACTGCCGACGCCCTGGGGGGAGGGGGGTGATCCCAGTTAGCAGATCCATCACCGCCTCCACCCTTCTATCCTGCCCAGCACCTCATTCCAACATGGCACAGGATACAGGGAAGGCTTGTGACATGTCTGAGGCTTTTCCAGTTTTTTTCAGGTACTTTAGAACTATTAACCCACTAGGTCTAGTGATCAAATGGTATTAAAACACTACCACAGGAATGTAAAAGGGTAAAACCTTTCTTGACCTAGGCAACTAAGCCTGTGTGGTTATGTATTCCAAATTTTAATGGTGGAAGGATTATACCTATTTCTTCTTAATTGCTTATAAGCAATCTTTAATGTTTCTATAAAAAAATTTATTTACATAGAAACAGCAAACTTAAAGGACCCTGGAAAGTAAAATGAGAAGAGTTGTTTGTAGAAAGTCAGGAACACAGATGCCACCTTCAGGACGCTCATCAAAGTCTTCATCTTCCTCCTCGGAACCCACGGAATATTCTGACTGGTTATCTGTGAGGAAAAGGGCTCATCAATCAGTGTTATGTCTTCCTGGATAAGCCCAGGATTGGGGCCCTCCAACCAGGGTTCAGAAATGTCAGAGACACCTGTATCTTCACCCTGCATGCACCCTCCCAGGAATGCTGGCTGACTACCTGCAGTCTTATTTTTGGGTCACTTATCATCAACCATGTCTTCTCTCCACCCACTACTCACCTTGTCTATCAATGACTCAACACATTTGAAGCAAGCAACCCTGGGTGCTCACATACATCCTCTGCAACCACCAGCTATCTTAAGTCACCTGCAAACCTACATGGCCTCTAGGTACCTCCTACCAACCTTTCCTAATCTTTCATTATAGCAGGAAAGGCCCTAACAACCCCCCCCCAACACACACACATCCCTAACCTCTATGCCCTTCTGTGCTCTTCCCTTCTTGGTTCCCTGGTTCCAGCACTGCGGCAGTGCTCACCTTGGTCCTCCTGGGCAGCATCATTGTAGTTAACTTGCTTCCGAACCCGCTTGCCCTTGCCAAGATTCCGCGCTAAGTCTTCCTGCTGTTGCTCATAGTGATGCCTGAGCAACTTCTCCCAGTAGTCAGGATCCACATTCTCCTCCTGCTTGATAATCTCTCGTTCAATTTCTTCAATCTGAAGGACAGAAGAATGAATGCTGCTGAGAGGAATGGACGCTGGTTTCCCTCTTTACCCAGTCCTTCCATCACAAGAAAATCCTAACACTTCTGCCTCAGCACCATCTAGTCTCACTGCCCCAAGAATGCCTCAACTCTGTAAATATTCTGGACACTGTACGTTTTTCTTATCACTTACCTGGCAATGTGTCCCCTTGTTATTCCTCTTTTCTAAACCTTTCCTCTCCTACCCTCTGTGTTCCTCCTGCTGACTCAGAAGGTACCCTTCTGTATGAATCACCATTTTCTGTGCCTACGTCTTTCTCCAACATCTGGCTTCACCCATCAAAAAAGCTGTCTGAGGTCTACTGCTGCTATTTCTGGGCAATGTGATAAGAGCAGGTGAGAAACAAGAGTAAAGGGGGTACACCTACTTTGACAGCCAGTAATGGACACTACCCAATAAACATTGTCTGGATCACAGCATCTTACCTTATCTTCTTCCCGCACCACATACTGTGCCACCTTGAAGGAGCTGAGATACTCATTCATGTTCTGTACATCAGTATCCTCAGTTGCATCCTGGTTCCGGTCTAACAGCCGAGCAATGGCCTCATTGTCATAGTGAATCACACTGCTGTCCTCCTCCTTGTTCTCCCCTGGTGGAGACAGGGTACAAGAGAGGACTCTGAGTTCCAACCAGAACGTCATACAGAACTTTAGAAAGGTCAAAGAAAGCCTTCCTTTTCAAAGGAGCTCTAAAAGAGAAGGAAGGCTCTTTCCCTGGGGGTCCATATAGAGATCTGTTGCTGTTTTTTTTGTTGTTGTTGCTGTTTTCAACTCACAAGTAAGGAGGCGAATCCTCCTCCACAAACAAAAGGTTTTCTTTAGGGGGCTTCAAAAGAAAAGTGCTCGTAGAAAATAGAGGCCCAATTTCAGGGAGCTGCAGTAAAGGTTCTCACCCTCATTTTCATCCTTAAATAGCTCCTCAGTGCCAAATTTGAGGATGTCGTCCAGTTCCTGCTTAGACATGGAGCCTGCCTTGGAGCCCAGTCCAGGTCGCACCACCAGATGTGTCAGCATCATCTTTCTCTTCGCCACTTGTGTGATTCGCTCTTCCACTGATGCTCGAGTCACAAAGCGGTATATCATCACTTTGTTGGCTTGGCCGATCCTGTGAGCCCGGCTGAAGGCCTGCAGGGTGGGAGAAAGTGGGAATGCGCCAGGGGAGGGGCAGGGGAGATGCCACCTCCATGTTCAGGAAAGGAAGCTAGCAAGGAAGATCATAGATTTCTTTCTGAGCCTAGAACACGACACTCTCTCCCCCATAAACCCATGTCTTTCCTAGTGATGCAGGGACTCCAGGTGATTCCCACCTGGATGTCATTATGGGGATTCCAATCAGAATCGAAGATGATGACAGTATCAGCAGTAGCTAGATTGATGCCCAAGCCCCCTGCTCGGGTGGACAGGAGAAAGCAGAATTGCTGGGCTCCAGGAGCTGTAAGGTAAGAATTAGCACATCAGCCTCTTCTTGTACCCAATAGTTCTACCAGCTCCTCGATGTTTCTTGACTACAAACTACCATCCCCCCAACTCAAAAGCCCAGACAGTTAGGATCCTCCCAGGCCAGCCCCCATCTCACTCAGGAACCTTGATTTTTACAGATGTCCCCCCAGGCAACAGCGACTAAGGTCTCTTCCCCTCTCACCATTGAACCTATCGATGGCTTCTTGCCTCAGAGCACCGGTAATGCCACCATCAATGCGTTCATACTTGTAGCCTTCGTAATCTAAGAAATCCTCTAGCAAATCTAACATTTTGGTCATCTAGAGCAAGAGAAAAGGAAGGAGTCTAGAGTGATGAGCAACAGAATGTGCATGGTCTTAACCCTTTTATCTGCCCATCCCTTTAACTCAACCCCAATCCTTATCTGTACTCCCCACCCTGTCTCATGCTCCCCCACTGTAGGTCCCTCCTCCCCTAGTTCCTCCTCAGTCCACATTTTTGTTACAATCTATTGATTTAAAATCATTTCCCCTAAAGTAAAGGTTCTTCTCTGACACCTTGATTTCAGGAAAATCAATGACCCCCTCTGAAAATCTGGACCAAATTGTTTAATTACATGTGTAGTTTTCTAGAAAGTGGACCCACAGATTTCATCAGATTTCTGAAAGGTCTGTGTTCATTCCGGTTCCCAATAAGATTAAGAAACAGTGCCAGCTCCAAAGACTGCCTTCAGAAAGCAGATGGCTCACCTTTCTCCCCATCTGACTTAGAGAAGCTGGACTACAACTTCCAACAGCCATAATTAAGAACAGGTATCAAAAGCCCAAAAGAAGGAGCTATACCAGAAACTCATAAGGATATAAACTGCCAGTCTCTCATACCATGGCAGCCACAGGAGGAGAAAGGCAAGGGATCAGGCCACAAGTGCGCATAAGCCAGGGGACTGGTCACCTGTGAGAAGATGAGCACTCTGTGTCCTTGCTCCTTCAGTTTCCGTAACATCTTCTGTAGCAGCATGAGTTTTCCAGAGGCCTTAATAAGTGCCCCACCCTCATAAGCCCCACTAGGGAGTTTTGGGGACTCCTGAAAAGGGAGAAAGAAGAGAAGATCAGAACTCAATGCCTACAGATTGTTGAGCCTACAAAGCTGGAAGCCCAAATCTAGCCTCCACCACCTCTGAACTTACTTCTCTCAGAAATCCAGTCCCCTGGCCTCTCTGCCCAATTCCCCATTTTTAGATAGCCAAGTTCCCAGTCTAGATAGTTCCCAGTTCTTATCTACCATAGCAGCCACAGGAAAGAGGTATGGATGGTTGCAGCACTTCTTAAGATCCATCATGATGTTAAGCAGCGACACTTGGTTCCCACCACCTCGTGAATTCAAGGCCTCAAAATTTCGTGTAAGAATGTACTTGTAGTATTTTCTAAAAGAGTAGGGGTTTAGAAGAGATATATTGATAGGAAGAATTAAAATGTTGATCACTTGATCACCAACTCTTGGAAAGTTGTCACTAAATCCCCAACCCCTAGTCCAGGAAGGCCTCCTTGCATCTTACTTCTGCATGGGGCTCAGCTCCACCCGAACTATGAGCTCTGTCTTAGCTGGCATGTTCTTAAAGACATCAGCCTTGAGCCTCCGCAGCATATGTGGTCCCAGTAAGTCATGGAGTTTCTTAATTTGGTCCTCTTTGGATATGTCAGCAAATTCTTCCAGGAAGCCTTCCAGGTTGCTAGTAGTCAGAAGGAGATAAGGAAATGAGCAAGCTGTCAGGTTCTTTGGTCATGACCTCAGGCTCTATTTTTCACTTCAGATTACTCCTGCACTCACACATCCTCTCGGATGCTCTCATCTCCACCTCTCAATTCTGCAGGCTGTCCTCATTAAGTCACTTACTTAAACCTCTCTGGGGTGAGGAAGTTCAGTAGATGGAAGAGCTCCTCCAGATTATTCTGCAGTGGAGTCCCTGTCAGCAGCAACTTATGGTCTATCTTGTAGCCATTGAGGACCCTGAAAAACTAGAAAATGGGACAAAGAAAGGTAGGTGAGAGGGCTCCATCAGTGGTTGGCTCACAATATCAACTTTTCCTGCTTCCAGCTCCAATTCCCTTCAGGGTCATATCATAGGCCCCAAATCCCTAGGCCTCCCCGTTCCAACCTGGACTTGTCCCCAGAGGTCCCCAGGAATCCTGCCTCCCATACTGCAGAAAGTCTCCAGAACTTTTTCTTAGGACCAAGGCAAGTGGGAATCCACACCCTCCAATTTCTGAGATCTGGGTTCTTCACTCACCTTAGACTGGTTGTTCTTGAGCCGATGGGCCTCATCCACCACAAGGCAGGCCCAGCGGATAGAGCCAAGTGCTGCCTGATCGATGGTGATCAGCTCATACGATGTTAGGAGAACATGGAATTTCACCTGTGCCTCCCTCTGCCAACACAAACACCGCCCATTTTACTGCTGCCCAACATCAAGCACCTAGACCTCCAGCCCCCATTCTTTTACCTAAAGAGCCTGTCCTAACCATGACTCCCAAAGAGAGCCAGTTATCCTGTCCAACTTTGATTTCATGAAGGGATGAATCAATGTTCCCCCAACTTCCATCACATGTCCAGTATGGACTGATTTGTGTATACCCCTGGCAGTACTGGATTGGGGTGTAAAGGTGAGGGGACAGGTGGAGCAAAGGATGGACACATCCAAAGCTTAGAGGGGAATAAAGGAACTGAAATCCTCATAGAGACAAAAACTGACAGATTTGAAGGTTTTAGAGACTGTGAGGGAGAGAGACTTACCTTCATCTTAAAAGCCTTCTTGCCACCTTTGATGGCGTTGTCCTCGAAGGAAAATTCATTCTCACGAATGATGGCCCGGCTGTCCTTGTCACCCGTGTATGTAACCACATAGAACTTGGGTGCCCACATCTGGAACTCCCGCTCCCAGTTAATGATAGTAGAGAGTGGGGCACTCACCAGAAACGGACCCTTTGTATGGCCCTGGGAGTTGAGGGTACAGAGACTATTAGTCTAGGCTCATAAATGCATATCTCCACCCTTTGGTTACCACGCCCACCCTGCAGCCCCCTGCCCTCATCCTCCATTCCCATCCAAGCTATCCCCTCCAAGGGCCCTAAAATCCAGCACCTCTTTATAGAGTGAGTAGAGGAAGACGATGGTTTGTATGGTCTTGCCCAGTCCCATCTCATCAGCCAGAATGGTATCAGTGCCCTGGGCCCATGAGAAGCGTAGCCAGTTCAGCCCTTCCAGCTGATACATGTGCAATGTGCCTCCAGTGGCCGTGATAAACCTTGGCTGAGTCTCATATTTCACTGTAGGCTGTGGAGTTAAGCAGTCAGAAAGCTCAAGCAAATAGTCAGCTGCTCCTATGGTCTTGACCTCCTCCTCCCTCCCTGGTATAGATAATCAAGTTTGACTAGTTTTCAATACTATGGCCCAAACGTAAGATTAAGTTCTAGTCTTCAGTCCCTCCCTTAAAACATTATCCTGCTGCACCATCGAGAAGGGTAATTGTCAGAGGAGCCCAATGTGCTGTTGTCTCTTGTGCTTCTCTTGCTCCTAGGTCAACATTTCTAGCTACCCCTGAAGCACAACTGAATACTGAAGGAATAATGAAAGAAGAGCTACTATTCAAAAATATTATTCAAACTATTGGAAGTTCTATCAATATTCCCCTAGGAAATCACAATCACCAAGCTCCAGAAACAGTAGAAAGGCCAAATAAGAGAACTTACATCATTAGTAGGAGAACTAGGAGGCCCATCACCTTGAAGCTCCTTCTTCTTCTTCTTATACTTTCGGGGCTGAGAGGGATCCTCCCCCATAATTAATTCTCTGAGAAGAGTAGGCTGGAGTAAGGTTTGGTCCTTGGGATACCTCTTCCTCTTTTTTTTTTTTTTTCTTTTTTTGAGACTAGTAATAACTATTTTTGCCCGTGGAACCACAGGCTCACATTGCCTGGGGTACCACGGACTCAAGCAATCCCCAGCCTCAGCTTCCCAGATAGCTGGGATCACAGGCACGCGCCACCACGCCCAGCTATTTTTTTGGGACTAGGTCTTGCTATGTTGTCCGAGGCGGGTCTCGAACCAAGATCCCCAGTCCAGCTGCGCTCCACAGGTTGGTGCTTACAGACACGTGCCATGCCTGGCTATGCTCTTCCTCTTTTCTGAATGCACTCTAGACCCACCTCCCTCTTCCCTTGACCTAGAATGATTATCTCACATTTCCCTTTTCCAGTGTTTTAGCTTCATCCCTTAGATTTCCCCTCGAGAGTCAATCCCATTCCCTGAGTATCTCTACCCCCATTATCCAAGCTATATCTCAGTTCTGTTCTTCATACTGACCCTCTGTCAACCCAACCCATCCTAGGCTTTCACTGTCCTACATTCTAGGTGAAATCTGTCCCTACTGCACCTCATTTTGTGCTACAGGTTTGGCTTTCATGCCTACATCCTCAGAATCCCTCTAATCCACATCCTGGCTCCCTCACCGGTGTCTCCAGTAGCTTTGCTTATGGTCTTCATATTCAGGGATGTTCATTTCATCTTCCTCCCATGTGGACTGGTCATATGGCAGGTCTCTCCATTTCACTAGATAGTGGTAATTCCCCTTTTTATCCATACTTAGAGAAGGAAGCCATCAGGAGGAACAAAAACAAAAACAAAAATAAATAAAAATTAACAAGTACTGATTACAAATAGAAAGAAATACTAATGAACACAAAACACAGATTTTGTCACCTATTTCTCATGGTGGACTACAGAAGGGAGTGAAATACTAGCCTAACTTTTTTCAGGATGGCACCCTATAAATCAGTATCTCTGGTCTCCTGAGTCATTCATTCCTCTAGTCAGTAGTTACATCTATTGTATTTCAAGCACTGTTGTTTCAGCAGTAAACAAAATCTCATTCTCATGGAGCTCACATTCTATTGGAAAGAGCAGTAACGAAATAGAAAAATTAGCACTTGGCATAAGGCGAGGCTACAATAAGTACTCTTAAGAAAAAATACTAGAAACACTGGTCTGGAGGAATCTTTCTTTTTTTTAAAGAATTTTTATTTTGTAACTATTGTAGAATATTGGCCATATGTGGTGTGCATGGTTGTATTGTATCCCTTCTACCCCGGTAACCCCACCTCCCTTTTTCCCCCTTCCCCCCTCTGGTCATCCAACTCCTCTTGCTGCAAGCTGTTGGTTCGTGTTTGGTCCAAGAGACTTTTCTTTTCTTTTTTTTTTTTTCAAACTACATCTTTTTTCCCTCCTGGGTGTATGGAGGAATCTTTCTTTTTTCTTGTTTTGCTTTCATGTCCTGATCCACAGAGTCATATGTCATTCTTTACACTCTTAGAGGTTAGAGGAAGGAAGAGAGGCAAGTGCTAGACTGGATTTTCCTCCTGTTTTCTTTTTCACCCCACAGAAAAAAGCAAAGACGGAAGGGCTGGGGCTTTAACAAGCACTGACCAGGTTAGATCAATTACCTTGTTAATCAACAAATATTAACATGGGACCCCGGCCTAACGGGAATGGTTATGCTATACACTACATATCCACCCACACAGTCTGTTGGCCCTATATGGCGATAGGGCCAACAGTCATAGCTCCTGGAGGCCTTCCCCAGCACGAAGGATTTACCTGTGGTTGATGATGCGGTGGACAGTCATCCACTCTGGCTTGATGCCGAAACGATAGTACTTCTCCTCCATCTCCGCATAGTGAGGATCTTTCACCTTGCGCTTGTCACTCTTGCCATCATCCTCACCAGAGCCATAGTCCAGGGGTGGGGGCTCATCCATATCGTTCTTCCGCTGGTAGTTTCGGTACATTACCAAGTGGAAGATTTCCAGCTGACAGGGCATAGAGAAAGGGGGAAGCAATTGTCTCAACATCCAGAGAAGACCAAAGGGGAAAAGGAAGAGATCAACCGGGGGAAATGCATAGAAAAAAAGTTACGAACGGCTGGATGAAAGACACAGTGCATTATAGCTAAAGTGGGAGGATGAATAAAAGGAGTCAGAATAGAGTCAGAAGACAGGACATGAGTGGGGAGGTAATAAGCAAAAAGAGGCAGGGTTATGAAAACTTAAGATCTTGATTGGGCATGGTGGCAATCCCAGCGCTGGAAAGCTGAGGCCAGGGATCGCTTGAGTCTGTGGAGTCGAGACTACCCGGGGCAACATAGCGAGACCTAGTCTCTTTAAAAAAAAAAAAAAAAAAAAGACTTAAGATCACAATAAAACATGAGAAAAGATAAAGGAAGAATGCGATACAGTGAAAGGAGGCTATGTTATATTTATAGGAAGAAGTCTAATGGTGACTGATAGAAAGTCCACTTGAAAACCAGGGAAGTACATATGGAAATTAAAGCAGGGTATGAGGATTAGAGAACTTGAAATGAAAGAAATCAAAGGTCTGGAAGACCAGAAACTAGGGGGTAAGAGAGAGGGAAAGCAGCAGCTTATGGAGTCACAAAAGAGGTAAAAGAGAGGTCCTTATACCTGAAGCTCCTTGGCCCAGGAGCAGTGCCAGTAGGACAATCCTACCCACTTGACAAAGAACTCTCTCTCTGATCTGCCTTGAAGAGGACGAGGGGGTGGGGCATCTGTATTTCCATCTGCCTGTTGGGGGGCTGGCACTGCCACAGGTGGCTCCCCCCACCGCCAATGTAGAATCTTCTGTACACGGCCTTTTAGCACAGGGCACTTTGGGATTGACACACAAGGAAAGAAAAAGGTCCATGATTAAGAGTAGAAGAGTCAGAGTTCCCTAAAGGAATCAAAGGCTAAGTGTGGGGGAGCAGAGAAGGAAAACATTTGGGTACCAGAGAGAGAGGAAAGAGTTAGGGCTGACAGTAAACACTGAGAGATGAGTACACTCACTGTGCATCGGGGACACAGCCATTCACCGTTGGGGATGTCAGGCAGGGGTGGGTTCAGACAATGAATGTGGTAGGAGGAGATGCAAGCATCACAGCACAGGAGCTCCCCACCATCTTTGCACACGCGGCAGTATTCCATGTGATCATCCTCTTCCTCCTTCTCCCCTTCTTCTTCTCCCTCCTCTTCATATTCTTCTTCTTCTTCTTTGGCCTCCCACTGAACCCCCTCCTTCTCCTGGGAGATCAAGGACAGACACAGAGACAATAAAGAGTGAGGTTAGACTACAGAAGCAAAGACAGGACACCTAAATCCTATAATACAAAGCAGAGAAGAGTGGCAGGGACCGAGGAACAAGACACCTCAGTTTCCAAAACAATTGATTTGGGGGGGCAAAGGGATGGGCAAGAGGAACAAAGCAGGATCCTAGACACTTAAATATCTGAGAAGCATCTGGGGGTTGGGAGAGGACAACTGAAAATAAGGAGAAAACTGGCAAGGAAATAGGTCCCTGAAGGTCCTAGGATGCTAGCACCAGGTACTCACACAGTGGGGGCAGCTCCATTTGCCCTCAGGAGCCCGGTCAAGCTCAGGATCAAGGCAGACGAGGTGGTAGGCACGAGGGCAGGTGTCGCACAGAATAATTTCCCCACCCTGCTGGCACACCTCACAGTAATCCTGGTGATCCGTCTCGTAGCCATCAACCTCCTCCTCCCCGGCCACTGCAGGACAGCCCAGGACTGTCATATACCCCAATGGAGGCAAAGGGAACAGAGAGACAGAGACAGAGAGATAGAGATGGGGAAGGGGAGAAAGAGAAGGGTTGAATAAAGAAGTCAAAATTGAAAATAAGAGACAACGAAGGAATAAAAGGAAAGTAGACTGATAGGATCACACACAGCTAAAACCCCTTACCCTTCTTCTTCTTCCTTCCTGGTCGGCCTCTCTTTAGTTTCTTGGTGCGGACAGGGCCATCAGGCCGGCCTGAGGCACTGTGGACACTGCCACTGTCCAGATCTGACTCTTCAGCCTCTGGTTCAAGGCCCTCGTCACTCTGCAAAACATACTGCCCATAGCCCCATGGCTGTCAGGGTGGCCATCTTGATTCCAGTCCCTTCCCCAGACTTTGGCTTCTGTTCCAGTTTCCCTCATGGACCCCTGTTGTCTGGACACCAGTCCTTGACATGCCCCCCTCCAAGGTACTGTGAATAGGGAAGGACCACTCACCGAACCTCCCTTCTTTCTCTTGCCACCCAACAGCCCTAATTTGATTTTAAGTGGTGCCATCTTCTTTCCCCGAAGCTTCTTGCGTCCATCAGGCACTCGGGGACTCTTACTCCGTCTCTTGTGGCCTGGACCTGAATGAGAAGTGGAGAAATGTAGAGGAATATGGAGGTCACAGGGTCTCTGGAGTCCTCTCTGTGGGCTATGACTTCACCGAGACTCCTTCCTGGAAAGCATTTCCCCTTCAATAATCAATGCTGAGATGACAAAAAAGTTCTAGACTATAATTTGAGAACATGAGGTTTGGACGGTGGGAAGACAGTTGCTGGAAGGTTTTCATACCTTTGCCCTCTTTGGTTTTGGCTCTTCGGATGGGTGGGGGCTGGATATCAGCAGCAGGGGTTGGTGGAAGGGCAGGGGGTCCGGAAGGGGGAATGGGGGTAGCCGATGAGACAGCAGCTGACACCTGCTCAGCTACAGCTGCAGCCGCTGCTGCTGCCGCTGCTGCCACAGCAGCTGCTGACCCCTTAAAGGGATTGTTGGCGCTGAACTCTCTCCATTTGGCCCCAAGGATGGTCATCATCTTAGACATTGGGATCTTAGGATTCTTCTTAGCAATTAGGGGCCTGTAAACATAGAAGAAGATTCAGAACCTTCACAGGTGGCCTGGGAATACCGCCATTTCCCCTCACCAATTAAGTCTATGTACAAGCTGGGACTCCTGGGTGGTGAGAATATGTCCTATGAAGAATAACATCCATTTAAAAATAAATAATTCTAAAAAAACAGGTTTAAAGAAGGCCAGGCATGGTGGCGCATGCCTGTACATGGCAGCCTAGGAAGCCGCAGTGGAGACCAGGGATCATGGTTTGAGTCCCACTCAGGGCAACATAGCAAGACCTATTTCCAAAAAAGTAGCTGAGCATGGTGGCACGTGCCTGTAATCCCAGCTACCTGGGAAGCTGAGGCTGGGGATTGCTTGAGTCTGTGGTACCCCGGGCAACGTGAGCCTACAGTTCCACGGGCAAAAATAGTGAGACCTAGTCTCAAAAAAAAAACAGGTTTAAAGAAAAGAAGAAAAAGCATAAAAAACAAATACATATGTATAAATGCATACAAAGTAAAAAATAAAAGGAGTAACATGAAAAATGCTTCACTTTTGAATGTTATTTATAGTATATGAAATACTTTCATATATATCTTATTTTATCCTCACAATTATTAACCAATGGTTGTTATTATTTCCGCATTGTTTGCTAAGTTCCAAGGAGCCTGATGAATGGGCCCATGAGGTGGCACCTGATAGGTTCTGCTGGTTCTGTTTTATGTGCGGCGTTATTAAATTCTTATGAGGACATGGGTGACCACAACGCTGGCATAAGCACTGTCTTCTGCAGGGAGGTAGGTGAGATAACAAACAGCACTGACTGCCTGGGTGGTTTTTTTTTGGTTTGTTTTTTTTTTTAGACTAGGTCTTGCTATTTTTGCCTGTGGAACCGCAGGCTCACGTTGCCCAGGGTACTCAAGCAATCCCCAGTCTCAGCTTCCCAGGTAGCTGGGATTACAGGCGCGTGCCACCACGCACAACTATTTTTTTAGGACTAGGTCTCGCTATGTGCCATCGGCGGGACTTAAACCGCGATCCCTGGCCCTGGCCATGGCTTCCTATAGGCTGCCACCTACAGGCATGTACCACCATGCCTGGCCCAGCCTGGCTATTAAACACTCACTGAGGATCAAGCATTGACTGGAATGGGCTTTCCATTCATTATTCCATTCAATTCCCACAAAGAGAGTACACGTTGTGCTTATTCCTATTTTACAGACGAGGAAATCAAAGACCAAAGACATACCTCATTCAAGGTGGTAACAGGACCTGAAGCTTGGTAGGATGCCTGCCTCCAGAGCACTGAATTGCTACTATTCCCCAAAAGGTGTTTCTGCTATTTTCTACTTGGGGAGCCACTAAAGCTCAGGTTCTGCTGCCAGCAGTGAGTCTATCAATAAAGGGGCCTAAAGAAAGGGCAGAGGACTTGACAAGTAAGCCAGGAAAATTTCAACTCTTGTGGAGAGAGAATTCATGCAGAGGAAAACAGAACTTTCAAAGCAGGTCAGTCAAGTAGTAGTGCTTACTATTCTCTTTGGAGAGTTTTCTAACCTAGCCCTGGATTATGACCCAAACCTCTGCCACCCAGTGAGGGATTTCTGACTGGGATCTTTGGATCCTTAAGACGCTAGAAACTACTTGTGTGAAATTTTGTGTGTATGTTCTATGAACTTATCAGGTTCTAGGAGTCCAGGGCCTCCCCCCAAATTAAAAATATCTGTTCTTAAAAAAAAAAATCTGTTCTTGAGGACTCCCTGGTCCTTCCTACTGCACACACCTCATAAATTGGCTAAAAGCTTTGTAGTTGGTGAGTGTGTGGTAATCCTCCTCAGAGAATACATGCTCCACATCCTCCAGGCCCCAGGTCAGAAGCAGAGTTGCTGATGACTTCTGTTCTACCTGCTGGGAAAGCGCAGGCTTCAGTGAGGCAGGTGCTTCTTCAGCCCCTGTCTTTCTCCATGCCCCTCTACCTACCTGTTCCATTTTCCAACCCAATCCCCATTCCCACACTACAGATGCTCCAGTCAGCAGAGATTTACCCTCCGCTCATGCCTGTCTTTAATTACTAATTTCTTTCTTCCCTCTACTCCCTAATTACTTACCTTTTGTCCTCCATCTCCCTCCCCTTTTTTCCGCCGTTTTGTCTTTTTCTCCTTTTTCTCCCTGTGCTTCCGCCTCCTTTTCCGACCTGGTCCCATTCCATATTCACTGCCTCCACTCTCTGACTTTTCCCGGTACTCATCTCGCTCTGAGCCAAATTCTTCTTCACTGTCCTAAGGGAGAAATAAAATAACATTTCTTCAGCCCCACCATGTGCCAGAAACTGGTCTTAGCATGTAACATATATTATCTCTTTTAATCTTTGACAATGATCCTATGAACAGTAATTAAATCTATTTTTAATTCAAATTTTGCAGATGAGGAAACTGAGGCACAGAGTGCCAAATAAATTGCCCAAGAAGATATAGGACTGCTGGGCTCTGAATTCATGCAGTCTACTTCCAGAGCTGAGCTTTCAACAGCTTCCTTGCAGCTAAGACAAGTGACGTCGACAACTGGGTTCTTCACTAGGCTGGAGTGAGTGAGCTGAGTCCCAGATCGCTGATACAGGTCAGCAAGAGGGGGGAGAGGGAGTCAGGCCTCCCTGATGTCAAGTTCCCCCTAGTGAGTAAGACCAGAGAAAATGCACGACTCTGGGAATGGGTCTCCTGAACCTTGCTGCAGAGACAGGAGTCCTTAACACTTACAAGCTTCTTGCGTTTTCGGGGTTTTCCTGGCTTGTTCTCCTTCTGCTTCTTGGGTCCTCGTTTTCTCTTCTTCACACCCAATGCTGAAGGCAGCAGCCGAATGTCATCCTTATCTTTGGAGCAGAGAGCACCAGAAAACCTAAGCCTCTAAGTTCCCATTTTTTGGGGCCCCTCGAAGTCACCCTTCTTCACCTCCTGGGTCCCCACTCTCTAGGAACTGTGGCATTAACTCCTCCAAACCTTGCCTCCCTTCAGTGATGCAAACAGAGAGTATTTCTAGTACTCTGGGATGCTCTGATTCTGAATGGGAGTTCAGGGGTCAGAAAGGAAGAGCAGCCAAACCACTCCCTTCTCTCCCCTCCTACTAACAAGGAACCAGGCTCTAGGCCATGAGCTCTGACTGTGGCAGGTCCTTTCAGTTGCCGCCAGGGCTCCTCCTGCCTTCCCCCTCACTTAGCCAGCTGGCACACTGCCCAGGAACTGGGGATGCCATGCCCAGCTGCTGGCCTGGCCTGACCCCAGCACTTGGAGTGGGGAGACACAAGCTGGCAGCTCCCTAAGCCAGATGCTGAGGAGGGAGAGCCAAAGGTGGACACCTGGGTTCTCACACTAACACCCTGGGGCCCTTATGTTCTTTTTTCTAAGAGGGAGGTCTCTATTTATGTTTCCTCAGATAATCACCAAGTCTCTTGTCACCCCAACACAGCCCTGGAGGAAAAGAAATCCTCAGCCAGTCATTTTCACTTCTTGCCCACAAGATCACAGTGTCTGGCTCCTTCATCATACTCTAAACCAAGAGTAGAAAGTTGCCACAATTACCTAAACATTCCCCCTCTCCCCACAGAGCCTAAAATCTGCTTCAAATCTAACTTCATATCCCCACTCCCTTTAAGAAATGAGGGGGCCTACTCTTGTTTCCCCTGATTTCATCCTTCCTCTCTAAATTTAGTTCCAGACATTCATATATAAGCATGATGGGAGACACAAGCACAGACAGGTACTGCGTACACAGTCTCAAGTGCACACACATACATAATCCTCAGCACAATCCAGAGGATAGCCTGTACCTGCCTTCAGCAGGGTTAGGTCCCTGGTTTTCTCCCCAGATGTTTCTGTCAGAGAGGCTGGGGTTCTTTCTTCTCTGATAGCCTCCCACCCCATTTTCCATGACCCCTGCCAGTCTGTGGAGGCTCAGGAGACAGAGAGTTACTTCAGGTAGTGGCAAACACTGATGCCACACAGACTTTGGGCCCTGGCTGGCCTCCTACCCCCAGCAAGCACTGGACTAACCAGCCAGACCTGTCTTACTCTGGCAGAGGCAGCTGTGCAGGAGGGGAAAGCCTGGCCTGGCCCAGCCCTTTGCTCTAGGACACACAATCCTTCTTCCCTCAACAGCCAAAAGAAATTTAGCCACAATTAACACTGCAGGTTTTAGTTTCCTTTGCCTCAGAACCTTGGCACCTCGTTCCTTCAGTGTTACCTCTCTCCCTAATGCCAGCAACCTGCGTCTTCTCTGCAAGAAGATATTCATAGATTTGGGCCGGGGGTAGGGGAGTGTGGGGGGTGTGTGGGTGTGTGGGAGTATTGCCTCAGAAGACCCCTGGTGTGAAAATAGAGTAGGGACTGTAATGGGAAGTCAATAAAATGCTATCCTCTAGCAGCCAGTTCTCCCTAACCCCAGGGACTTCGGTTATTATGAAAATGGAAACGGAGGCTGTCGGGGCAGTGGCAAGGGCAGGCCAACTGGCTAAGGATCAAGGAAATGGCCTGGGTCATCACCAGCTGGGGGGTGGGGTACATGCCAGGGACCTCTTGGCCTGTTAAGTTCACTCCCCTCCAATGGGAACCTCTGGCAGGGGTGAGGGAGACGCAAGGTAGAATGGCAAGGAAAGGGAGAGGGAGGGCAATAAAACAAATCTAAGCCCCAACCTCGATCTCACCAGCCACTCAATGCTGGCCCGAAGCCCAGACTCTCCCACATCCCGGGCTCAGATCTCAGGAAGGCGGCGAGGGAGGAGGGCGGGCAAGGAGGAGAGGCGGGGCCTGGCGAACCCGAGAAAGCGGGAGGAGTCTAGCGGAAAGCCTCGCCTCCTGCCCGCCCCTCTCGTCTCCTAATCTCACCATCAATCTCTCACACATATATTTATTTTTTCTCAAATTCCCCTCCCTCCCCCACAACGAACCACCATAATAGGCTTGCTGCACATGCGTATTGCATGCAGGGGGTGGGTTTGTATTTTCAGACCTTTTGCAAAGAAACTACCAGAATTTTCCGCACCACCCACAATCATTCCCCACCCCCACCCCCAAGGAATCACATCTATATATTACATTATTTCTCTAGACTTGCCAGAAGGGGGAGGGCGAAGAAATGAGTTTTTGGCTTCCTGCTCCCTTCCCCCATCAACACAAGTGCTATTATTTTAAACGTTTAACAATGTAAGGAGACTGGAGCGGGGGGAAGGGATAAAATTGGTCTTGGGTAAGAATGTAAAACAAAATGGTGAGAATCAAAGCAGTCAGAAGGAAAAACAATAGAAACCTCTAATACGTACAAATTCATATTCTAAAGAAGGATGAGGGAGGGCAGGCTGAATAAATTTCCTTAGAGGAGGGTTATTTTGCCCACACTTAGGTAGACAGAAATAATGAGCAGACTAAAAATATGTTTCCAAAGTTTTACCTCAGAAAGTCATCTGAGGGGGTGTATCTGGGTCACTCATTTGACTTGGAGGGCTGAAAGGGAGCTAAAATTGCGCTGGAAGAGAGGAGGTGGGTTTTCATTTAAACCATACATATAAGAAAATTGACGTTTCTTCTCTATGCATAAAGCAAAGAGGGACAGGGAAGGGAGTGCTACAACAAAGACCCATAGGATCTCAGATTTTTTTTCATGCTCCTCTCTCTCACAGATCCAACTCCTGGATCAAAAACACCCAAATACCACATTCCAAGCTCTGAATACAAATGGGAGACAGCTGCCAATCTCTTAACACAACCTAACAAGCCCCCCCTTTTTTTCAGCACCTCAGCTATTTTCCAGGGAAGCCCCTCCCCACAATTCTTTATTCCTTTTCTCTCGTGCAAAATCAGTGGGCTCTCTGGGATAACTTTTTAAAAACTTTTCCCTTTGTCAGACAAAGAGGGGGAGGGCTTTATCCTGTTTCCATCAGACACACATCCTCCCCTTAAGAAAGCACCCCCACACTCCCTCAAAGGTAGTCTCAACTAGATGGGAACATTTCCTGAACATTTGATAGTTGTACAAAGCAAGATGTTAGACGTTTTGAAGTTTGGTGCATTTGTGCTGCATGGCACCCAGTGGCCTGGGGGAGTGGATGTCCTCTTTCATTCTCCAGGCTGGGGGTGTAAACATCCTAAACATGCTCACCCATCTTAAGGAAGACAAGATATAACTCCACTAGGAGGGTGGTCTGAGTGGGGTCACTATTTGGCCCCTGATGTGAGAGAGCAGTCTGGTCTGTCCTCTCCACTACTTGGTGGAACTGCCCAGCGAATGCCAGGTGACTTGTCAGCCCAGGGCACCGGGTGCTGAGTGATGACCAAGCTGCAGAACATCTGGGTGGTCAGTTCAAGCCCCCCCAACGCGGTCAGGGTGTGGGTGGTTTCAACCAGAGTGACAGTGAATGGCAGCCACGTGAGAGTCACAGCTGGGCAGCTGAACCACCCCAGACTGACGGGATCATCCCAACACCCGCGCCCCCCCCCCAGACACTTGACACAAAAGATCCCAGAGCTGAGAGATGAAAGGGGTGGAGTTGGGGGCATCTGGTTTCCCAGACACCCTCCTTTGCTCCCCAATCTTAAAAGACTGCACTCCCTATTAGGAGCTGGGGGGACCTTATTCCAGGAAGTGGTCTGCGTGGAGTGTGGACGCCACCTGTCCTTAGTCATCAGCCGCCCACAAACATTCACACGACCCCTCCCCCACGTGTCACCGCACGCCCCTGAGTTGGCGGGCACCTAAGTTCCCGCAGGTGGGGGGGTCCGATAGGCACTGTCCCCTCCAGCCTTCCAAACTCTAGGGGAAACAGGCTTAGGGTTAGCTCCACTCGCGGAAACCCCACTTTACTTCTGTCCAACCCCACCCGGGCTGGAGCCCGAGGGGCGCCCACACGGCCACCCCTCCCCCACGCGCCCCTCCCCCACGCCGCCGTCCGGCCGCCAGGGTCTCCGCGGTCCCTCGCTCGGCCAGGGAGGGGGCCCTGGCTTCGCCTCGGCCGTTTCCTGCCTACCCCCTCCCCGCCGAGGGTAAAAAAATCTCCTCCTCCTCCCCCGAAAGCCGCGACCGAGTGGCCCGGTCCGCGCGCGCAGCTCGCGCCCAGCGCTCTCCAGCCCCGGCGGCGGCGACGCCGGCCGCGGCGGCGGCGGCGGCGGCGGGGGAGGGGTGCCGCGGGGGAGGGGAGGAGGCCTGGCCCCGCGGCCGCCGCCGCCCGCCGGGACCGCTCGGACCGCCCGGAACGCCGCGGGGCAACGGGCCCGAGACCGCGCCCCGCGCCCCGGATTCGCCTCGGCTCGGCCGCGCGGTGGGTGCCTGGCGCCCGCCCGGCCTCGCGCGCCCGCGGCTCCCACTTGGGCTAGGGGGGGAGTCGGGGCAGCCGCTTACCTGGCGGCGGGGGCGGCGGGGGCGGCGGCGGCGGGGGCAGCGGCGGCGGCGGCGGCGGCGGCGGGAAGAGGTGGCAGCCGGGGGGGCTGTGGCGGTCGCGGCCCCGGTCGTGGCCCGGCCCGCGCCCGAGTACTCCTTCGTCGTCGTCCTCCTCGTAGTCCTCGTCGGCCGCCTCCACCTCCTCCTCCTCCTCGTCGCCCTCTTCTTCCTCCTCTTCTTCCTCCTCCGACACCACCATCTCCTCCTCCTCCTCCTCCTCGTCCCTCAGAGGGG
>PVHY01017910.1:0-30364 GCA_004024945.1 Uropsilus gracilis
CAACCAGAAGTGCCCTAAGACTGAGGTAAACCCCACGAAGCTCCTTGAGGAGCAGAAGTGGGGCTCTATTCTGTTTGGAACATTTGTGAGGGTGTGGACTCTTTCGGTTTGGTTTTTTTTCCCGTATCTGTAAATAAATCTCTTGTCTATCCTAGTTGTTAAGGTTTGATATCTGAGCAGCTGCTGCGCGCAGGCGGGAGAACCCATAGGAAGGAGGAATTTAAACGGGGGTGTCCCTATCCCCCCGATAACACAATGATAATATTTTTAGTGATCACTAAGTGGCCTTGGACCTCCAGGAAGAAATGGGCTGAGGGAGACAGACCCTCAATGTCAGTCTTCCCAGAAGAAGCTCATATTAATATAGTTTAGAGAGCTGGGCCAGAGGAGGAGATAGCAGCTTTCTGTCTGTCTCTCTCTGTGATAGTCTGCAATCCAGAAAGAAGGACTAGACTTTGTGACATGGCAGCATCTAGAAGACATAAGAGGGGACTCCTGGACCTGAGCAGGGTGGGCTGGTGGACAGAATTGTGCAAGTTCTCCTAATAAACAAAGTCACCTATAAGGCTCTTCTCATAAGGTAGCTTCATGAGTAGATAAGATTTTTGGAAAATGAGTGTAAATAGATTGTGATAATTTCATATACTCAACTGCATGACTGAGTTGTGAAAAAATATTCAATGATTTTTGAAGCACAAAGGTTAATATCACACGAGTTTCCTTTCTCACCATAAACATCACTTCCTGTTGTTACCAATTCTCAGATGAGTTTTGCTTTCTTTCATCTTGTCTTGGTTATCCCTTCTGTCCATTGTCAAGAGAACAGAATTTTGTCTCCCAGGTTTTCCTTAGCTGATCCTACTAAGTTTACAATTTTGAAGGCCATAATGCAAAAAGGGCAGCAATAGAACCTTATGTATATTACTAAAAGATTATCTGTGCAAGCCATTCTGCACACACCATAGCCTACATCGTTCTTGGGGTGGCACATAGGCATTTATTACTGCCATTTTACAGATGAGAAAACTAAGGTCGAAATAGCTAAGTCCCTTGTTAAACCTAGGAAAGGAAGAGCTGGCCAGGTGTGGGACCTAGTATTGTGTGTTTCTGGAATCTGATGTTTCTTTCTTACGCATCCTTTCTGGGTGCTTTTTTCACATTGTCTCTGGACAGATATGCAGACATGCAAGTGGCATGTGGGAGCAGGAGATGATCCTGGTGAAATACTTGCTGCCTGTCTTATTTTGATTCCCCAACCCCCACCCTCCAACAGTTTTCTGCCTCTGAAAGAAGTCACAACAAGGGATTTGTCACATGAGATCAAACCAGGGATCCATCCATCTCAGTTTCCTGTCTCTAGAGTTTGGCTGAGTCATGACACTTTAACAGCAGGAGGCAGGCAAGCAAACCGTGCTGCACAGAGTGAATGTGACAAAAACATCTTGGCTGACCTGAGGCCCATGCATGCCCCAAAGCAGCAGATTTAATGAAGCAAGTGACCAGGTGAGGTCACAGACCAAATTCCAGGCATGTTTGACCCACACGGTCTTGAAGAGTCTTCGTGTATCTCTCTGTCAGATTTATAGACACATCTGAATCTCATTTGTAGAATTCCAGCCTCTCAGCTTTGATGTACTCCTGTATAATACTTTTCTGCTGTGGCTTAAGAAGCAAAAATGAAAATTGCATCGACTTTAAAATTAAGCTAACAGAAAGGGAAAATTTGAAACAATCCTTGAAAGTATTTTAGTGATATTTATAATATTGGTGTTTTAGGGCATGGGGAAGAGAAATGGTAATTTGTTTGAAAATATTTTCTCATTTCAAGAGGAGTTGGTTTATAGCCACTATCTTGCCTTTCATGTTATCTTTCAATTAGTTCCCCACCACATTAAATGTGCTGATTGTGTTAGACCTAATGAGAACATGTGCTGTAAGCAAAGCTAACAATGGCTCACCAACGAGGTGGGTGAAAAGAGTCGTTTCGGTGGCCAGCCTGGCAGGGTAAGGAGTCTCAGAGGGCACTAGGTCCTGGCTCTGAGAGCAACAATCTGGAATGTGGCCTGAGCCAAGTGCCAAGTCAGATGGGCTGAGGGAGGTGGGCTGGTGTGGTTATGGAAGCTGTAATCAGGAGCCAGGCCTGAATTCCCCAAAGCTGTGGGGATTAACATCCATGCCTCAGTTTCCCTGGGGAACCAGACTGGAGTTGCTTCTTATGACTGCAGTGGGTCCCGAAATGAGCAGCAGGCTGGATGGGTGTGTTCCAGGGTTTTCGTAGTGCATCTAGGTTAGTTGGTACTGACGCTGCCATGCTGGGACATGACCTGAGGTTTTAGGTTTCATTTTTAACTTTCCCTTTGCTCCTTTTTCCCTTTTTCCTATCTTCTGTAGTCATTAAAATTTTTTTCTTTATTGGTAAGATTGAATTAAATCTAGCCCACAAGTGTTATGCAGAATTAGTCAAACAAAGGGCAATTACCTTTCTTTCTTTCCCCTTTGCCTTTTTCATACATGTGAAAAGTGGAACTCAGGTCTTACTTGAGCTTTTCTCAGATGCCTAGCATACAATGACTGGACTTCAAGAGGATCCACCGAGTTAGTGTTTAAGTACTTTCCAGGGAGTTGGTCCCATGTACCCAGATTATCATAGCAGTGGATCTGGAATGTGAGTGGAGTTCAGAGTTAGCTTGTGGGATGACAGAAAGTCAGATTTGTGGTAGGAATGGTGGTCAAGAGTTCAAGTTGATTATGCTGATAATTTCTTTGGATAGTAGCAAAGCACTGACATTAAAATATCCTTCCTGTTAATTATAACAGAAGTGAAGCACGTTAATGAGCATCATGGCACCCTGACTGCTGAATTAATGACTAAGGGAAGAAGTCCCAGGCTTATCTGCCATTAGGAATCTCTGAGCTGACAGGAGGAGCAAACTGTGGAAGTGATTGAGTTTCTCAAGCAGCCTGTGTTATTTTAATTAGATGAGGATATTGAGAGCATGGTGCATTGATAAACTAGAGAAATAATGAAGGTTGTTTCTTCTCCCTCATCTCTTCCCACCCCCTTCAAATGAAGCAATTATTTCCCTGACCTTAGGAACTGTGTTTCAAAGAGGCCTGAAGACAGGCTTAGGCCTGTGAATTCTCTGTTGCCCAATTACTGACCTCAGGAGTCAGCATTCTGCAGATTAGAGTCATGGGGAGTTTGCCTCACAGACTTACTTCTAATAATATACCTTCTATGCAGACACCATTAACCTGCCTTTCCCAGTTAGCCAATGAGATATGTCCAGGGGCAAAATTGTTATCAATTTCAGGGGTCAGGTCCTTCTCTCTAATTATAAACAAAGGAATCTCAAGGGAAAGTAATAAAAGTGCTTTGAGAGTGAATTCTGACAGAGAAGAAAGGCAAGGTGAGAAGTCAATCTAAGTCTTACACCCTACAGAACAGCAGCACACCTTTGGTGCTAACGGAGTCACTGATCATATTTGATTTTCCAGCATCTCAAACTTTAGCTATGATTTTCCTTGCAAGTTCCAGCTTTATAAGGTGGGCAAATGTATTGATACCTGATTTTATTTAAATCATACTGAGAACATAGTGAATCCTTCCCTTTGGTCGCAAACCTGGAAACCTTAATAATTTTGTTGAATTAAAGAAATATTTACCAAGAACAGCTGCATGAGATATACTGTACTTAGATGAATATCAAGTCCTTACCCAGGTGGGTTTTCTGAGAAAAATTAACTGATGCCCAAATTATCCATTGAAGGTCATGAACGAACCCCTATACATTGTGTCATCAGGGGAGGACTGAAGACATAGCCTCTCATTTTCTGTAGGACTCACCTTCCTCAGATAACACTCCTGACAAAGTCTGGACAACAGACTCTTCCACTGACACTACTGTCATTAGGAAGACAGGCAGTTAGTTCAGCAATTACAGAATGTGGTAAATACTGGGAGAGGGGAGTGTGCGAACTTTTTGGCATATAGAGGAAGGGCTGACGTGGTCAGTGAGGGTAGGATGGGGGAAGAAAAACCTTTATATTAAGAAAGAATAGGAGTAAAACAGAGTTAAAGCAGGGCTAAGGTGAGGGTATAGCCATCTAAAAGGACAGTGATCAGTACAGGTCATTCACTGTTTTCTCACCCATGTGCATAGTTGCAAGATCACTTAGGTTCAGGGAATAATAACAAACAGGGACCACAAATCTCAAGCTAAAGGTCGTTCATCCAAGATGGTGGTGTCCAGTCAACAAGGGTGTGGAGACTATAGCACACTGGCAAAAGCAGCTTGCAATGCCCATAGCTGGAGGCTCTCCCAGGTAGCACTGCTGAGAAGAGTCTGATATAGGTAGCTGTTTCATTTTATAATGAAAGCAATGTTGCAAAGTAGTTTTATTTTCAGTTTGGGACTTTGCTTTCTTTCCACTACTCAAGGATCATTTCTTGATACTTTTATAATATTCATACCATATCTCTTTCATCTCTTAGACCATAAGAGACTCAAAGACTTAGAAGATAATTTTCAACCTGGTTTCCCAAGTAGGAGAGCTGATTTGGGATGCTTAGGGAGGAACTGAGAATGTCAGGTTCTGGGAACTCCTACCCTTGCTTCAGTCATACTGACTTGACATAGCTTTGTTGCTCCCTTCAGCACCAGAATCCATTGGAATCAGGGGTTCCAAAGTGAGCAACTTTGTGAGATTGAGAACCACTGTTCCAGAGAGTAGCACCAGGTCAACAACCACCAAGACTATGTTGCCTTCAGCCATGACTGAGGCTAGGAGATTTTGAATTATTTCATCTGCAATTTAAAGACTTCTGGTCATTTTTCACCTTTCCTTTGGGAAGATTAAAGAAAAACTATATAGATTTAAGGAATGAATCAAATGGAATCTAACTTGGTTTCCTTTTATAGTCTTCCCTCTCCTAATTACTCTAGGTAGGACTTCCTATAATGTGTGTAATAATGGTGAGAGTGGACAACCTTGTTTTGTACCACATCTAAGTTTTTCAACATTGAGAATGATGTTAGCTATGACTTTATTGAAGATAGCTTATATTATGTTCAGTTTCATATATCCCAAGTTTTCCAAAGAATTTCATCATAAAGGGATGTTGAATCTTGTTATCATATGGTGTTGTCTTCTTTTTAATTGATGTGGTGAATTACATTGCTTGATACACGGATGTTGAATCATCTCTGTATCCCTGATGCAAATCCTACTCTATCATGTTGTATAATCCTTTTAGTACATTGTTAGATTCAACTTGCTAAGATTTTTTTAAGGATTTTACATCTTTTTTTTTTAAATTGGTCTGTAGTTTTCTTTTTTGTTTATTATCATAATTTGGCTTTGTAATTAGAGTAATGTTGGGTTCACAAAATATGTTTGGGAATATTTCTTCTTTCTCAAAATTGGTTGGAAGAGTTTGAGAAAGTAGATCCTACTTTATCTTTGCAGGAATGATAGAACTCACTTGTGAAATTACCTGGTCGATGGATTATATTTTGGGAAGGGTATAGACATTTTTGATAACTGTTTCAATGTCTTTTCATGTTATTGGTCTGTTCAGATTTTTAAAATTTCTTCCCTATTCAGTACTGGATTATCATGTAATTCTAAGAATTTTTCCATCTCTCCTAGGTTAATGAAGTAATTATCATATAAATGTTCATAGTAGTTTCAGCATTCTCTGAAAAATTTCAGTGTTTATTGTCACTTTCCTTTCATTTCTAATCCTATTTATCTGAGTTTCCCCCCCTTAATTTTATCAGAGCTCTTGGTAGAGATTGTCTACTTTGTTGATTTTTTTAAAGAGCCGACTTCTGGTTTCATTAATCTTTCTCTTATCGAATTTCTATTAGATATATTTCTACTCTAACTTTTGCTATTTTCTCTCCCACTTTCCCATTCCCTAGAATGGTTTGATCTCATGAAGTGCTCAGACAGCAGGCATACTTGAGTATCAGTTAAGGAAACTCTTGGTGGAGGAATATCAATTATACTAGAAAACATGAACCATCCCTCCAAACTTCAGTACATATGCACCAGTGAATATAGACCTACACTGTGACACAGAAACTGCAAAAAGTAAGATTTAATATCCATAGATTTCAAAAGCACAAAAAAATAAATAAAACCACTGTGCCACTTGCAGAAATATTGAAGTAATTAAACTCTCTAAGTTAATAGTTCAGATACCTAGAAAACTAGGAAAATATAAGTCAGCAAAATGGACAGGCACATTAGAATACTCTCAGTGATTGATTACATGTTACCACAAGACAACTGCTACTAAATTCAATCATAAATATTGAAATCATATCAAATATATTCTGTAATCATTATGACATCAAACTAATCATCAAAAGCAAAAAGAAAACCTCCAAACTTGCATCATGTGGAGACATCATGTATGAACAACATACAACCAAATGACTCTTGCATTAATGATGAAACTGCAGAAGAAATAAAAATAACTCAAGGTAAAAAAGTAAATACAGTTATTTGAACCATAGAACTCAATCAAATTAGTACTTAATAGGTAAATTCATAGCAATACAGGTCAATATCCAAAACAAAACTTACCTCAAATAGATCATCTTACACCTGAAGAAACTTGGAAAAAGGAGAAGGAGCACAAACAAAATAAAATCAGTGGAAAGAAGAAAATAATAGAAATTAGCATTTAATAAATGAAGTAGTTGTGAAGATGCTTGCACAAAAAAACAATGAAAGGGCAAGCTTGTTTTTTAGGAAAAAAGGACAAAAGAGAAAATTGTAGCAAGACTTACTAAAAAAGGGACAGTTTCTAGTAAATAGAATCAGAGATAAAAGGTATGTTCAAAAGTGCAGAGAAATAGGAGACTATTATGAATTTCTTTATAGCTATAAATTATATGTCCTAGAACGAAATGATATGTTCTAAAAAGCATAGAGCATTCTGAGATGGAATCAGGAAGAAACAGAAAATCTGAACAGGAAAATTACAAGAAAGGCAGACAACAAATAAATTTCCAATAAAAATGGAGTTACTTGAGAGTCAGAAAATGAACTTGCACTTATGTGGTCAGTTAGCAAATAGAAAATTATCAAAGAGTATACAATGGTGACTGAAAATCCAACAAATGGTGTTGGGAAAACTGGACAGTTTTATGTTCAAGAGTGAAATCATATCATTATTTCACCTCATACACAAAATTAAATCAAAGTAGTAAAATGTATTGATATAAAACACAAGGCCTTTTATCCATTTTGAATTGGTTTTTGTACATGGTGTGAGGGAGTAGTCTTGGTCCATTTTTTTGCATGTCTTAGTTCAATTTTCCCAGTACCATTTATTGAAGAGGCTATCTTTGTACCAATGTAAATTATTCACTCCTTTGTTATTCCATATGAATTTCTGGTTTTTTTTTTTTTAATCTCTTTAGAGAATGTCACTGCAATTCTTACAGGGATTGCATTGAATCTGCTGATTGCTTTTAGAAGGATGACCATTTTGATGATGTTAATTCTTCCAATCCATGAGCAGGAAATATCTTTCCATTTCCTTATATCTTCTATCTCTTTTAGCAATGTTTTAAAGTTTTCTTTGTATGGTTCTTTCACATGTTTTGTTAGATTTATCCCCAGGTATTAATTGTTTTTGGTGCAATGGTAAATGGGGTAGTTTTTGAATTTCTTCTTCTTCTGCTTGGTTTTTTGTGTATAGGAAGTCTACTGACTTCTGTGTGTTGATTTTGTAACTGGCTACCTTACTGAACTTTATTGTTTTGAGAAGTTTTTCTGTAGGTTTTTTTTGAATTCTCTATATAAAGAATCACATCATCTATATATATAGTGATAGCTTCAGTTCCTCTTTTCCTATTTGTATCCCTTTTATAGCTTTCTCTTGCCTTATTGCCCTGGTAGAACCTCCAGTACAATGTTAACAAGTAGTGGAGAGAGTGAGCATCCTTGCCTGGTTCCAGATCTTAATTGGAATGATTTTAGTTTTCCCCATTTAGGCTGATATTTGCTGCAGGTTTGTCAGAGATGGCTTTTATTATGTTGAGGTATGTTCCTTTGATTCCCAATATTTCAAGGGCTTTTATCATGAATGGATGCTGGACTTTGTCAAATGCTTTCTCTACAGCTCATATGGTTTGATCATATGGTTTTTGTTTTTCTTCTTGTTTATGTGATGGATTATGTTAATTGATTTCTGGGTGTTGAACCATCCCTGTGCTCCTGGGATAAAGCCCACTTGGTCACGGTGAATAATGCTTTTTAATGCATCAAGATGTCAGACCTGAAACCATAACATACATAGAGGAAAACTTGGGCAAAACGCTCCATGAATTACAATCCCTTTCTGGACACATCTACAGATGGCCAAAAAAAAAAGAAGGAAAACATAAACAGATGGGATTACATCAAACTAAAAAGCTTCTGTACAGCAAGAGACAACAGGAAAAACAAAAAGAAGCCCAACTGAAAGGGACATTTTTTTGCCCTCCACAAGAATGATAAGGGTTTAATAATGAAGATCACAAGGAACTCACACAACTAAACAAAAACAAAACAAGAAGCCAAATCAAAAAATTGGGAGAAGAACTAAAAAGACACTTCTCCAAAGAAGAAATACAAATGGCAACAGGCAAATGAAAAATTGTTTAACATCACTAGTAATCAGGGAAATGCAAATCAAAACCATAATGAGATACCACCTTACACCAGTGAGAATGGCCTACATCAAAAAAGCAGTCAACAACAAGTGCTGGCGTGGATGTGGAGAGAAAGGAACACTCTTATACTGCTGGTGGGAATGTAGGAAGGGAGCTATGCTCACCACTATACCACCAATGCTGCTGGTGGGAATGTAAACTGGTCTAGCCACTATGGAAATCAGTGTGGAGGACTCTCAAACTAATGAAAATGGAATTACCATTTGACCCAGGAATCTACCCAAAGGAGACTTCAGTGTGGGTACAAAGGACACCTGTGCTTAGATGTTTATTGCAGCACTATTTATAATTGCAAGGATATGAAAACAACCCAAATGTTCCCAAACAGACAAATGGATGAAAAAGATGTGGTATATATATATATATATATATATATATATATATATATATATGTGGAATATTGCTCAACAATTAAAAATGACAAATTTGATGATTTTATGGTAACATGGATGTGCTTACAAGAAATCATATTAGCAGAAACAAGTCAGAAAGAAAAAGACAGAAACCAAGTGGTTTCACTAATATATGGACAACCAAATGAAAGTATACAATGGGGAGGGGGGACCAGCTGGAGCGGCCAGGGAGGGGAGGTGGTGGGTGACCCCTGGGAATTACAATGATATGAAATAGATACATAAATAAATTATTTATATAAATAAAATATGAATAAAACTTAAGGCCATAGAATATCTAGAAGAAAACATCAAAACATACAAGATCTTGGTTTTAGGGATATCTCATGTGCAGAAAAGGTGCATGGGAAGGGAACTATGTTCAAAGAATATGACCAGCCACTTTAAGATATGATTTAAAGTCTTTATATGAAATGTATTAATTTAAATCTTTCAACAGCATTATGAGTTAGTGACTATTATCACTTTCATTTTGCAGAAGACAAAAGGGAGCTAGATAATTGGTGTTAAATAACTATCTTAACAGGTTAAAAGTTAGCAAGTGATATATCTATCTTCCTTAAACAACAAGGAATCTAGTCCCTGGCCCCACACTTTTTACCACTGTGTTTCTGCCTATCACACTGACTGTGAAAATTTTGAGTTTATATGTATTCTTGTATGAACATGAAGATTAATAGTTGTTTAGAGCTTCATTTTTGCACATAAACAAAGGGTATACACAGAGGGTACTACAGTATATATTCTCATAAATGTGTAATTAACTTAATTAGTATATTCTGTATACAGAACAATTTGTGGGGTCAAAAGATAAGCATATTATAAATTTTATAGATTTTCAAACACCTTTTTTTTTATAACTTCCAACAATTAGAAGTTTGTTTTCCATTTGTTCATTATCAGTATGACCTGAAGTTTTCTGATCTTTGTCAGACTACTCAATGAAATGTGTATCTCATGGTAATTTAATTAACATTTAATTTTTTTTAGTGAACTATCTGTTCATATTGTTGCCAATATTTCTAAATTAGAAAGTAAGTGTATGTGTGTGTATTTGGGAAATGTTCCAATTACTTTTTTTCTATTAATCTATTTTTATTTTTCTAATTAAATAATTTATATATAAATTTCACATCTTTGTAATCCCTGGGGTTCACCCCCCCACCCCCTAGTTGTGTACTTCAATTTGGTTGTTAGCTTGTTTTGAATTTTTCTCATGGATTTTTGTTAATTTTTTATGACCCATATAATAGTGAAATCATTTGGTTTCTGTATTTTTCTTTTTTGACTTATTGCTGCTAATATGATTTCTTGTAAGTACATCCATGTTATCATAAAAGCATCAAATTTGTTGTTTTTAATTGATGAGTAATATTCCATTGTGTATATATACCACATCTTTTTCATACAGTCATCTGTTTTGGGGCATTTAGGTTGCTTCCATGTCCTTGCAATTATAAATTGTGCTGCAGTAAACATCCGAGCACAGGTGTCCCTTTGTACCCACATTGAGGTCTCTTTTGGGTAGATTCCCAAGAGAGCAATTGCTGGGTCAGATGGTAGTTCCATTGTCATTAACTTGAGGGTCCTCCACACAGCTTTCCATAGTGGTTAGACTAGTTTACATTCCCATCAGCAGTGTAAGAGTACACTTCCAAAAGCAGTTTACATACTGAGAAATTTAGATTTTGTCTATAAAATTTTAAAGTAATATTTCTTAGTTTTTGAATGTGATTTTGTGGTATTATTCAAAATTTTAAAATTTTATATTGTAATTTTGTATTTTTCTTCTCTGACACACTATGAAAAGTTATTTTCTGCTCAAGATTATGAAAATCATATCCCATGTTATGTTTTAAAATTTTAAGAGTCACATGTGTTTTCCATTTTACTTTACATTCCAACTTGGAAAATTTTGGTGGGCAATAAGAGGTAACCTATTCCTTCAGACATGGCCCTTACTTATCAACTGGCCATGGTTCCCACATTGCCCTTTGTGCTCATTGATATTCTAAGAAAAACTTCATAAATTATTAATTCCTAAATTAGTAAAGTTAAGAGTAGAAGCTCTAAACTAATGAAAGAGTTTAGTCTTTTTTCACAGCAGTCTACTTTCATATTTCTGTGCATTTTAAAATTGTAATGTGGTGCTCTTCTAAAAACAGGGGACACACCTATATTCTGGGATTAGACAAAGTCATAATAGAAACAGAATATTTTCTACTAAATACCGACTCTGGAATTGATGCTAATTATATAGTGAAAAAAATAGTAAATAATATAAATATTGTTGTTAAAAAGAAATGATTTAATTTGGAGTATAAGTCAATATTTGATTTTTCTTTTAAGATTTAAAAGCTGCATCAATAGGTCCATTTATGTACTCACTTATCTCTGATATAAGGGTCTTAGATATTAAAGTTAAGTTTGAAACTATTTGGTAATTAATTTATTAATAAGACTAGTAAGAGATAAATTACATGACCAAATCAAGTCATACAAATGATGTATATTGGTGGCCTGGTAAGTGATTTTTCTTGTAAAATAAAGGGAACTTGTTTAAAAAAGTTCAGAAAGTTATTTTGACTTCAAATATTATTATTAATGATGTCTGCCAATGAAAGGGAATATATATATATATATATTTATATATATGCTTAGGAAATGGAGTATAAGTGGAAAGCCAAGAGGAACTATACATCTCTTTGGAATTTAACAATTGCTTAATGTGTGTTTGAATATTCCCTATTTGATGGAGGGGAAGAAGAAAGACCTATAATCTAGTAACTAGATAAAATCAAAATCCCATGGACTCATACATGTTACCTACCAGGTGCAGAATACTGGATAATATATATTTTAAAATAACCCTGTGAAGAAGCACAACTGAGCAGACATTATAGAAACATACCTAAGTGCAAAGTGATTAGAAACCACTTAATTTGTTTGTGTGTGGGAGTTCAGTGGGGTGTTGTGTGCCTCTGACAACATCTGGTGACCTCATAAAATATATAGAAGAAAACATAGGCAAAACACTTCATGACCTATAATAGAAAAACATCTTCCAGCACACATCTACACTGCAAAGAAAATGAAGGAAAACATAAACAGCTGGGATTATATCAAGCTAAAAAGCTATGTACAGCAATTGAGACAATAACCAAAACAAAGAGATACCCAAATGAGAGGGGAAAAAATTTGCATTTCACTCAACTGACCAGGGCTTCATATTAAAGATCCACAGGGAACTCATACAACTTAATAAAAACAAAGGAAAAAGTCCAGTCAAAAAATGGGCAGATGAGCTCAAAAGATACCTCTCCAAAGAGGAAATACAAATGACCAACAGTCACATAAAAAAACCTCTATATAACATATTATTAGGGAAATGAAAATCAAAACCACAATGAGATATCACCTTATACCAGTGAGAATGATCCATGTCAAAAACAAAGCAAAACAAAACAAACAAACAAACAAAAAATGGGCAACAGCAGTATAACATGGATGTAGAGAAAAAGGAACACTTTACACTGTTAGTGGGATTGCAAACTGGACCAGCCACTATGGAAAGCACAAAGTTTCACAGTGAAACTACTGAAAATGGAGTTGATTCAGTCTGGCAATTCCGCTTCTGGGAAGCTACCCAAAGGACACCAAACTCTAATTGAAAAGGACATTGTGCTTTTATGTTTATTGCAGCACTATTTACAATAGCCAGGATACAGAAGCAACCCAAATACCCCAGAACAGATGAATGGCTCAAAAAGTGTGGTATATTTACACACTAATAATGGAATATTATTCAGCAATCAAAAACACAAATTTGATACATTTGTGATAACACGACTAGAGCTAGAAGGAATTATGCTAATGGAAATAAACCAAAAGAAAAATAGTGAATGATCTACCTATATGCAGGATATAGGGAAAACAAACAGATGAAACTACAAGAAAAAGAACTACCAAACTGATAACAGAACTAAAGCATAAAGAAGGGAGATAGAGGTCAGGGGCAGTCAGAGGAAGGATGGTCATTGGAGATGGAAGTGACAGTTTATGGGTGAAAGAGTGGTGGAAGAACCTTAGGATACAATGATGTAAACATATGTATGAGCAATCAATCAAAAAATAATAAATGAGTCATTTGGTGGTCTACAGACTTGGTTATAGTAGGTGACAACACAGAAGTCAGGAAACAAACTTCAGAGCCAGAAAGAGGAGTCTGATTGGTGTTTGAAATTAATACTTACAACATAAAAATAGTGGATATTTCTGAAAAGAAAGAGAGTAGAGAAGAAAATTTATTTAACAAAAATAAAGGAAAACTTCCCAAACCTGGGAAGAATCTAAATTTGTAAGTCCATGCAGCTGAAAGATCATCTTGTTATATTTATGTACTGTGATTTATACCTAGCCACAAAGTCATGAAGCTTCCAAGGGTTCAATACACGGAAAAAATATTGAAACTGGATAGAGGGAAGAAGCAGAATACTTTAAAATTAATGAGAAAATCAAAGATGAAATTAATACCTTGAGACAAATGAAACTGAGAACCCAACCTACCAGAGCCTATGGGCACAGCAAAAGCAGTGGGAGTATATGGCAATACAGGCTGACATTACTAAATGAGAAAAGCTCAAATAATATAGCACTATACCTTAAGGAGCTAAAAAAACTAAGAACAAACAAGGCCGAAAGGCAGCAGAATGAAGGAAATAATAGTGACAAAAAATAGAGCAGAAATAAATGAAATAGAAATGACAGTTCAATCAATGAAACCAAAAACTGGTTCTTTGAAAAAATAACGTGTAAATGAACCTCTAGCTAATTTACTAGTGAAAAATGGGAGAAAACTCTAATTAATAGAACCAGAAATAAAAGTGGATAAGTTAACAACAGAAATCTTGGAATTTCAGGGCACCATAAAAGATTAGTGTTAACATTTGTATGCCAGTTAAGTAGTAACTTAGAAGAGATGGACAAGTTCTTAGAAATATACACCATCTAAGAACAAATCAGGAAGAAATAAAGACTTGAACATACCAATTACAAGTAAAGAAACTGAATTAGCAATCAAAATCTTCCCTAAAAGCAAAAGTCCAGGACCAGATGGTCTCACTAGTTGGTTATAGCAAACTTTCAAACTAGTACCTATCCTTCTCACATTCTTCTAAAAAAATGAGAAAGTACGTATTTTATGAGATCAACATTCAAAAAAATAAGAAATGCACTATAAAAAGATCAAAGTACAGCCCAATTTCCCTGATGAACATAAATGCAAAATCCTCAACAAAATCTTAGCAAACCAAATTCAGCAATGCATTAAAATCATCAAACATCACTACGGACCAAGTGTGATTTACTGCAGAGAAACAATGATAGTTCAACATATGCAAATGAATATAATCCCCATATTAACAAAAGGAAAGATAAAATTTATATATTATATCAATAGATGCAAAGAAAGCATTTGATAAGACTCAATACCCATTTATGATAAAATTCTCCAAAACAGGCATTGAAGGTATATATCACAACATAATAGAGATCACATATGACATGTCCATAGCTAACATCATTCTCAGTATTGAAAAACTGAGAGCTTTTCCACTAATATTTAGTATAAGACAAGGATACCTGCTTTTAACACTACTATTCAACATAGCACTTGAAGCTTGAACAATTAAGCAAGAGAAAGATATAGAAGGAATTTAGATGTGGGAAGAAGTAGAACTATGACTATTTGCAAATGACCCAATAGCATACATAGAAAATCCTAGTGAATCCATTAATGAGTTTTGAAACAATAAATCAAATTGATAATTCACAAGGTCAGTTTATAAAAGTCAGTTATTCCTCTATACATGGAGCTAGTAGAGAAAGAAAGCAAGAAAATAATCTCATTTACAATCACATAAAATACTAAATACCTAACAGTAAACTTCAAAAACAATGTGAAGTGCATATACAGTGAAAACTATAAGACACTGTTAAAAGAAATAAGACCCAAGAAATGGGAAGATATTTCCTGTTTATGGATTGGAAGAATCAATATTGTTAAAATGGCCATCTTATTCAAAACAATATACAGATTCAAAGAGATCCCTATCAAAGCTAAGAAACAGAATAAATATTACTGAAATTTGTGTAAAACCATACGAGACCCCAAGTAGCCAAATCAATCCTGATAAAAAGGTGTAACAATGGTGATATCATACTTACAGCTTTCAAATTGTACTTAAAAGCTATAATTGCTACAACAGTATGGTACTGGAACAAACAGGGACCTACAGACCAAAAGAAGAGACCTAAGATCCCAAATATAAACCTATACTAATATGGACAATATTTATATACAATAAAGAAGCTAAGAGTGTACATTGGAGAAAGGAAAGTCTCTTCAATAAATGATATTGAGAAAATGGACAGAAACATTGAAAATATGACATGAGGCCACTGCCTTACAACATACTCAAATAGTAACTCAAAATGGATGAAAGACTTGGATATAAGACCTGAATATAGAAAATACATAGAGGAAAACAGATACGAAACACTCCATGGTATTTGCTTCAGTGATATTTTTTGGATTTGTCTCCAACAGCAGGAGACACAAAAGAGAATATAAAAAATTGGTGCTACATCAAGCTAAAAACTATTACTAAACCATAATGACACCCTACTGAATGGGAGGAGATAATTGTATACCATACATCTGATAATGGACTGATATCCAAGTTCTATAAGAAATTCATATAGCAAAAATGAAAATAAAAATGACCAATTCCAAAAATGTGCAGAAGATCTAAACAGACACTTCTCTAAATTCTCTAATGAAGAGATAAATGTGCCTAAAAGGCACATAAAAAACAAAAAACAAACAAAAAAGACCAAACCAACTCATCTTCACTTACTGAAAGGGAAATGCAAATCAAAACCAAAATAGTTTGCATAAAAACACAAATTTTGGCAAGAATGTAAAGTGAAAGCAACTATAGTATATTGTTGGTAGGAATGTGGACTGGCCTAGTTCTTGGGCCAGTGGAAAAAATATGGAAATTTCTCAAAATTTTAAAAAGTTTTGCCCTATGATCTAGCAGTTCTACTCTTAGCTGTCTATACAAATAGTGCAAAAATGCTAATTCAGACTGATATATGGGCCCCTGTGCTTATTGCAACACTATTTACAATAGCTACAATGAGTAAATAAACTAATTTCTCATTGGTAAATGATTAGATAAAGAAGATATTATACACACACTCACACAATGCCATGACAAAGGAGGAAACTTTGCCACTCCCACAAAAATGGAAGAAATTGGAGAAAGCGAAATAATGTCTCAAAGACAAAAATGAATACTTGATGGTTTCATTTATATGTGCAATATAGTGAAACAAAACAAAGGGTCATATAAAACCAAGCCAATGACAATCCTTGAAAATTTGACTTTAGAATGAAGCTACCTGAGAACGAAGGAAAGGAGAGAGCAATGTAGGGAAGGGGCACAACAGAAAATATTGCAGGACTATGGGTTTGTTGGTGGTGGATGTGTTACTGAAAAGTGTGATCCAGTTCTTCTAAATCTGTTGCAGTTTTGTAAAACTGTTAGCTCATTAAGAAAATTAGAATTAAAATAAAAACAGAACCCTAAAAGATACAATAAGCAAACTAGAGACTTGATTATCTTGGACTTGCTCTAGCTGTTATAGGAAAAAAAGGAAAAAGACATGCCAACATCAGATACAAGAAAATAGGTCCTTTCTAAGATAATGTACTTTGAGCACAGTTTTTAGGGAATTTCTCTTTATAAAGTATAAGGAACATAAATCAAGATAATATAAATTTTTAAATCAAAATATATGCAGAAAATCGGATACCATGAGAGTAAGTAGGAAAAATAATCTGTAAATTGTATTTGTAGTAACTGAAATATCACTAGATAGAAACTGCACAATAAACATATTTTAAGGAATTAAATGGCAATATTAAAAATATGGCAAAAGAACAAGAAAGGATAAGGGAAATTCTTCCAGCAAGATCAAACAAAATTTCTACAAATAAAAAATATGTAACATCAATGTTTTAGTGCTGGGTCTGAGATTGTCTAACACTTAGAGAAAAGAAGTGACCAACAAAGGCTGTGGGGTGAACGATATTCTTTGAGTCTGTTGAATGAATAGGCCAAGAAGTAAAGACTACCGGCTTAGTGGATAGTCTTGGCTGGGAGGGCTGCCTCAACACAGGAACATCAGGCCCCCAGCAGAAGGAGGAAGGAGGAGGTTAGGGTTGAGGAACAGAAGTTGGAGCTCGGTCTCATTGAAGGTTCAGTTTATAAAGTTGGGAGAGGATTTTCTATAATGTGACTTTTTTTGTCTGTTTAATGATGTTTCTTATTATTCCTATTGTCAAATTCTTCTAGAATGAAAAGTAAATGTCTGTTTTGTTCACTACCAAGTTGCCAAAATTTAGTCTGTGCTCTGCAAGTAGGTACTCTATAAATATTGGTTGGTTGATTGAATATATACCTTGTAAATATACCTGAATCTAGCTTTGTTTTTATTTATGTACATTTGGAAAAGAAGAATCCACTAGTGTCTGAGTTCTGACAAAATGGGGAATATTAATAAGAATGGATTAGCAATTGTGTTTACAATTCCTGTCTCTACTCAAAATTCCTATTGAAGTTGTGTGCTGTGGTACAAAGTTCTTTTTGTGAAGTGTTAAGATGATA
The DNA here is from genome assembly GCA_004024945.1 of Uropsilus gracilis. Lineage (NCBI taxonomy): Eukaryota > Metazoa > Chordata > Mammalia > Eulipotyphla > Talpidae > Uropsilus > Uropsilus gracilis. Next base: position 17,884 of record PVHY01017910.1, read on the forward strand.
GTAGTCTTCCTGGAAATTCCTTGCCTATCTGAGGTCATTGTGTCCCTAGAAATTAGCTGTCATCTTCTTAGAATGTAGAGAGACTTCTGGATTAAAGTAAAATGGTACTGGGGAAATTCAACAAAATCTGGAGATGTACAGTCCTTTAACCATTGTTAACAAGTCATTTGGCTCAAACCAATGATAACAACCTTTTTCTCCATCCTATTTTAATTTTCATGTAAAATAAGCCTTTCTTCTTAAAATGTACAAATGTGTTATTGAAGTATTCCTTGACAGAAAATGGTTAATTATACTAATGGTTAAATGTTCTAATTTCATGATGAAAATATTAATGTTGTTACAAATAGTATATCCCATTATCTATGTAAACCTTGTTTTCAGATACATTTAATATTACAAGGTGCCTTTTTAAATTTGTTTCACTTTATCCTGGCAGCATTCTAAACTAAGTCATCGTTCCCCTTAGAGGATCTTAAAACTGTTACTTAACATGATTTCAGACTTTGTCCAGGGCCATGGAGCTACTTCTTAGAAGACCTTGAACTTAGTCTTGACTTTGCTGCTATGTAGTATTCTATTCTCCTATCTCCATCAGTGTCAAGACAACTCTTTCTTAAGAAACCTAAAGCATCCCCAATTCAGAGTAATTACAATATGGGTTTAGGGGACCAGAGAAAATTCTCTTGAATTACTAGTTCAAAATAATGCTACATTTTACAATTTTCTAGGTATGTACTGATTATCACTGACACTATGTGTAACAATTAACAAATTATATTTTAGATATAATTCACAGATAATAGTTACAAGAGGATAATAATAACATTGTAGATAGTAGTTATAATGGGATAATAATGATACCTTATAATTGCATTGTACTTCATCTTTCTAAAGAACCTTAAAATCTTTCTTTAATTTTATCCTTACAAATGATGACTTAAAATTCTTATTCTACTTTTACCAGAGCCTAGTGTCATATGTCTCTGAAACATTAACAAACTATAGTAGAAGGCCCTTTTAATTTCAGGGTAGAAAGGAAGTTCAGTTGCCCTTAAAATTACCTGACAACAAATTAAAGTGGGAAAAGAAAAATCTTACACATTTAACCACACAGCTACCTAATTCCCTTGGGATTTCAAACTCTGTTCATGATAATGAATGTTTTGGCATCAACTAAAACTGCAAGTTATATATCTTATAGTAACAAGTAAATGCCATTGAGGATTTTTGCTTTCACTTGATGCTGGAATTAAGACCACACTAGTAATTAACTATAACTCATTTGCCTCAGCAATTACCCACAGTTATTCATAATCTCCTGGGGAGTGGAACATACAAATGCAGTTAGTTTATGCTGCCTTCTGGTGAGAGGTCCCAGACAGGAGTAGGATGGACTTTCAGCAGAGTAAGTGGTCTGGTAGACAGCATGTGAAAATAATTTACTAGACACCATAAGGACATTATACAAACACAGAAAAAGTTTTAATTATTTTTTAAGCGGAAGAACAGCACCAATTTTTGGCTTGTTTGTTGTGTGAAAGGAATGTTCTGGAAAATCATATGGCAAACTTTCCTTGTAGTATTCGGTGCAGACTCAATCTGGAATAGAAACTATGTGTCTGTTCTGGTTAGAAAACTATATGGCAGAGTGAAGAAACCATATAAGAGAAAGAGCCAAGAGCTCTTTGGGATGGATGCATGCAGAGGCTCAGTTCACATCCGTTCACAAGCATATACACACTCAAGCATCACTTTATCATACTCTATGGAGAATATTAGAGGTAACTTGCAAAGTTCTCCCTACCTGGGTGATAGGTTGGAGTTCCAGGAAAGTGTATCACATGTGAACATGTTTATTTCAAGGTTCTAGTCTTAGTAAAAGAACAAAATGATCCTGTTATTATATACATGTGTGTATATGTGTGTGTGTATGTATGTGTGTATGTATGTGAGAGTGTGTTTATGTATATGTGTATTATAGTGATTTGAGTAAAGATTTTTAGAATAACATAAAATGATCCAGTTTTGGTTCTACAGCAGCTAGGAGAGTTACTTAATCTTTTTGAGTTCCAGTTTCCTCTTTGAAAAATGAGTCAAATAATAAGTACTACCTCATATACTGGTAAGAATAAAGAAGATCAAACCAAAAATCCTACCATTCACTTGCCATTAAGTTTATATATCTTGTTATTATTAATGTCTTTACCTTAGAGAATGCTATTTTTTTCTATTTGCTCAATCATCCTGGGAGTTTTATTGTCTCTATTTGACAAGTGAGAAAACTTAGCTCATCAAGGTATATGCTATGCTAAAGATAACAGAGTGGGTTGAATCAGAACTTAGAACACTGCTTGACCAAGTCTTCCAGTAAGAAAGTTCATTGATTTAAAAGAACAGCATCAGGTATATTCTTTTGCCAGTCACAACTCTATGCTTCCACCCTGTTATTGTCATGTAAGAATGCAGTTCTCTTATAGCTCCTCTAGCTGTGCTTAAACTCCATAAGAGCTTCTCGTCCTTTAAATTGATGGAGTGGTATGGTGGGAAGAAATATGTCCTCATAAAGATATCCATGTCTTAACCTCCAGAACCTGAGACTATGTTAGTTTATATGGATAAGGTACTTTAGGTTGCAGGTAGAATTAAGGTTGCTAATTATCAGACCTCAAAATAAGGAGTTGATACTGCATTATTAGGAAAATTCAGTGTAATCACAGCATATTTATTTGTGGAAGAGGGAAGTAGGAGAAAAATGATCAGGGAAGAAGATGTGATAATGGAGGAATGTGAGAAGGGTCTCCACAGTTCATGACTTTGAAGAGGAGGAAGAGGGTATGAACTAAGGTATGCGGGCAGTTTCTAGAAGTTGGAAAATACAAGAAAATGGATTATGGCATCTCCCCTAGAATCTGCAAAGGAAAATTCACATATGACTAACCTACAAAACTGTATGATAAATTATTTTTGTTGTTTTAACTTACCAGATTTGGTGATTGGTTACAGCAGCTACAAATAGAACTTTTCTTGCTGGTGTCAAATTGATGATCAAATGGTGGTTTGCGTAGCAAAGGAAAATGATGAATAAAAAGTGTTAGCTATGTTTTTAGTTATGTAGAATTCTAATTTAGTGAGCCCCACCTGAAGCTCTTGGTAAAATCTTCTCTATATATTAAAAAAGGTTAATTGGACAATTATTTAAGAAAGATTGTGAAATCCTTATCAATGTTTAAGGAGGTTTTATAAAATATGTAGAAGAAAACATAAGCTATATGCTGGTTAACACCATTCTTAGAAATGTATTTTGGGATTCTACTCCAATAACAAAGGAAACAAAATCAAAGTAGACAAATGGGACACTAAACAAAAATGTTTCTATACAATGAAAGACGCCTGCATCACAGCAAAAAAAAAATTCTACTGAATAGAAGATATTTCCATATCATACGTCCAATAAGTAGTTGATATCCAAAATATACAGAGAACTCAAAAAACTCATAAATAAAAAACAAACACCCTTTCCAACCCCAAACTGAGCAGAGGATGTGAATAACCAGTTCTCCAGGAAGACTTTCAGGATGTCAATAGACATATAGGATGATCATCTTCTCTAATTGTTAGAGAAATGCAAATCCATTCAAAAGAACAATGTAATATCTCATTTCACACATGTGAGAACACCTCTTTTCCAAAAGAAAAAAAAAAATCAAGTATTGGAGAGGATGTGTAGAGAAAGGAACCCTGTATGCTTTTGGTGGGAATGTAAATTGGTGTTGCAATGATGAAAAGCAGTATGGAGAGTCCTCAAAGATTCAAAACAGAAGTTGCATGAGATTCAGTTATCCTACTCCAGAAATATAATGGCAAAATTGTGAAAACACTAATTACATATATGAACCCCTGTAAATACAGCATTGTTTATAAATAGTCAAGAATTGGGAAAATCCTAAGTGTCTATCTTTTGGTAGGTATAAAAAAGATATGGTATATATAAATAATGGAATACTGATATATATATATATATAAACAATGAAATATCACACAGCTATAAAAAGATGAAATTCTGTCATTAAGATAGACTTAGAAGGTAGTATGTCTAGTGAAACAAGCCACAGAAAGACAAAGAGATGAACTAAATGCAACAAAAATGATTTTTTTCACTCTAAGACAAATTAGTGCTTACCAGAAAGGCAGTACATGGGAGTGGGTAAATCAATACAAAGGGACAATGATGTAATGAATGCTAGAACTGGACTTTGAGTAATGAGCTAAATGTTATATATACACTTGCTGATTTTCCTTGAAGCAGATCTGACACTTGTATAATATTCTCATGCAATATTCAGTACAATATATAAAAAGTCTTTTATGTAAATATTATAGGGGCCTTTATTGATTATGCAGCAGATATCCTTATTATAAGGATTTATAATGTGTTTATAATGTGTTAGGCACTATGCCAAATACTATGAGTACATTTTGTAATTTAATTGTTATCCATGAGGTAGGCACTGTTACTCCATTTTGTGTATGAGAAGAGTTAGGTTCAGGATTCAAAATTCCCTCAGCTGTAGTAGAGCTAAACTGGGAATTGTATTCATTCAAAAAAGATGGCTTGTTCTTCTAAACTTACCACAGTGGTACTTTTCTACAGAAGTGCTAGAAGCCCAGAGAAGAGCTTGGTCTCTAGAATCAGTTTTAGCCTCCAAGTCTTTCTTTCATTAGTTTGAGGTGGTGCTTGACACCGCTGAGCTTTTGTTTCCTTGTCTTCCCCATCAGCCTTCATTGCTTTATAATGAAGATGGTCTATAAAATACTTATATGGTAGATCGTTTTGCAGTCTGGGCTCATGAGGTTATCTAGTGTATGATTGTATTAAAGTCAGTCCAGTATTCTAGTTTTTGCTTCTGGAACTAACAATATTACTTCAGTGTTAGTTGTTTATGGATTTGATTTCATTAAATTTACTCATAATGGAACTACTATTTGACCCAGCAATTGCTCTCTTGGGAATCTACCCAAAGGATACCTCAATGCTTGTACAAAGGGACACCTATGCTCGGATGTTTATTGCAATGCTATTTATAATTGCAAGGACATGGAAGCAACCAAAATGTCCCCAAACAGATGACTGGATGGAAAAGATGTATATTACACAATGGAGTATTACTCATCAATTAAAAATGACAAATTTGATGATTTTATGATAACATGGATGAACTTAGAAGAAATCATATTAGCAGAAACAAGTCAAAAAGAAAAAGACAGAAACCAAATAATTTCACTATTATATAGGACATGGGAAAGATTTAAAAAAAAAAAGCCATGAAGAAAAGTCAAACAACCAAATTAAGGTACACAACTTGTAGGATAGGGAGGTTGGACAGGGTGGGAATGGTCAGGAAGGGTGGGGGGTGAACCCTAGAGATCACAAAGATGTGAAATTTATATATAAATATATTATTTAATAAAAAATTAAAAAAAGAAAAAATTACTCATAAGTTGAGCAACTAAAGTATACAGATTGTTCTTGATACTGAAATGCTATGTGCAAAGATCAATAATCTCTGTTGCCAGGAAACCTAACCTTACTGGGCTTGGGGTGGAGTTAAAACAAGCATACAATAGACAGATCGGTGATGTGCCAGTGGATAATGGCAGGTAAATGCTGAAGGAAAAGCACAAAGTGCTGCATGTGTCAGAGAGGAAAGAACAGACCTTTTCTGAGGTGGTTCTGATAGGGGTCATGAAGCTTGCTGGACCTGGATTTGGAAGATTTAGTGTCCTCAAGTGGCACAGGTGGTTTGAAAGATCACAGGGCAGAAAAAGCAACATGGAATGAGAGGTTCTGCAGGCTGGGTGAAGATGAGGGTGCAGTTCTGCTATAGGAAGATACAAGACTGAGGAGTCAAGTCTTAATCTGACAAGGAAATATAAGCTTGTTCAAGGAAACATCACTTGGAGAGAATGTGTCGTATGAAATAGAATTGTTTCAGGAGGGGAGGTAAGATTGAGAAACTGAGGATGAAAAGCACAAAATGGGAATCAGTCAAGATGCTTCTACTTTGGGATTGACCAGTGTTTCCTGTCCCTTTTTCATTGTCATTCACATAGAAAACCTTTTTAGACATTTTCTCCTATTGCCTCCTCCATGACATTTGTATTACTATAGAAAATACCAAATTATGCCTTTATATATTGTGTGCATGTCTGTACTTTAAACATAGGGACTTCTAAAACAGATTCCACTCCCAGATCCAATATTTGCCTCCATTGGGGAGATACTGTGGAGAATGTATGGGGTAGCAGAGGTGAAGAGAATTGGAATCAGATTTTTGGTGATTAAAAAGTGGACAGAAAAATTAAGGCTTTGAGGGAGTACAGGTGACAATCTTGCGAAAAAGAAACTGGTGAGGGGAAGACCGTGAAGGACCCTGAACTGTGAATCTCTCTTCTGAAGGGAAAAAACTCATATACTTTGTGTGATCATCCTTGTCTCCATACTCACCCTAGTGTGTCAACTTTCCTTTGTAGAAGATTGTGGCAAGATCCTCACTTTCACCTGGAGGTTGAGATGACGTTTTAGAGAGTTTGCAGAACTCAATCTTTCTGATTTTTGATTTATATTACTATTCATATCATGCATCTCTACCATATAGATTCTGCCTCATTTCAAATGCACAGTTTATGTGTCCATGGGAATACTTCTTGGAACCAATAGTCAAAGGTCACCTTTCTTCCAAACCCTGAGTGGAACTCACCCTGACTAACTCAGATCCAGGCCAGGATGGGTGCCCCACCTGTGGGAGGAAGTATTTGTGACAACTTTCTAGGGGCCTTTCTGAGTTGCGATAAACATGACTAAATTACAGCTCTGTTTTCTTACCCTGGGTCTAATGTTGTCTGAGAATAATGAAAACAGCCTACTCTAATGGAAAGAATATTTGAATGGGAGTGTGTGTTTTAATAATTTGTATTGAGAGAGTAGCAGCAAATTATTTTTGATTTGTTTTTCTTTAACTCATAGATGAAGTTTCAGCCTTAGTTGATATACTGGTTTGTTTGTAGGAAATTATCCCACAAATGCACCATGAGTCTGAATCTTTTTAATGTAAACTTAATTAAACTTAAGAGTTATTCTTTTTTGCACATTTTGTTAACAGCTGAGTAACTTTATCCTTCATATTTGCAAAAACTGGGTATTTTGATTGCTTTTTTATTTTTTAGTGAGAAAATGTGATATAATATAAGAAGCTTATTGAATTAAGTGTTAGAAACTGATTTCTCGTCATGGCTTTTTCAGCTACCAGCTTTATGATTTTGTTTAAAACATACACATTTCTACTTTTAAACAAGACACCAGACATACTCTATTTGTCTTTTGTATGGTAACATTTAAGAGAACAGAGATGGTGGTGGATATGAAGGGCAATTTTTCTTGCTGATTCAGTTTCCTCAAACACTCCCAAAGTCAAGAGCAATTTGCACCAAACCTGAAGTCCTAGGAGTGTGAGTGGGCTCTGCAGGTACCTGCAGAACACACACAGGAGGCTGATGAGCTCGCAAATAAAAAGTGACTAACTGGAAGAAAGTCTTTCCAACTTAGAAATTTTTAAATTTAAAAATACTTGAAACTATGTTCAAAGGAGTGCTTTTCTTCAAGTGATTTTTTTTAATAAGACTAAATTCATGAGTCAAATGGTTTCTAATTATTATTTGTATGTTTCACTTAGATAGTTTAAAACTGGATGCTTCCACTATTCACAGCTGCCAGGATAGGGAAACAACCCAAATGCCCCAAATGGAAGGCACATTATTATGAGAAGGGATAATTATTAAGGTTTTTATGATTCTAACGCATTTTAAGATTTATGATGCTAACCTCTTAATTATATAACTAAAATATTATCGCTTAAATAAGGCATCAGTAGTCTCCATTGTAAAGCTACTATTTTTCTATACATAATTGATAAATATTTTAACTGAGCCTATCTGAACTTGTGCTGACATCATGTTTCTTCTTACATTTTACCCAGCAATGTATACATTCGTTGATACTTTTTGTCTGCAAAAAATGCTGTGACGGTAGTGATGTTTTTTATTTTCCTCATTGCTTCTGCCTTTATTAATTGGTATTCTCTCATAAGGGAAAGCTTTCCCTTTCCCCCATTTACTCATTGATCTAATTATTTTTTTATCATTTGTCTACCCATAGATAATTATTTCAATCTGTGGTTTATAATTTAGTACTTTAATTATTTATACTTTGAATCAAATTATCAGGACTTTGACCATGGGGAGCCCCCTAGGCCATGTTCTTTCCTTTCTTGACCACTTCCTTAGTTTCTGGCATCTTAAATTTTTCAGGTTTATACATTTTTCCTGGCCCAGTTCTGAAATCAACCCATTTTCAAGGATCTCTCATTCTTTTTATTGGAAAATGACATGTAGAAATCAAGATCTGGATGCCGGGTATGCTCAGATTGCTGTGCAATTGACATTGTTTCTAATCTCTCTTAACACACAGAATTAGGAAACATGTACACAAAAATAGATTTCTATTTCTATATCTATCTGAATATACTTTAGTTCACACCTCTGATTTAAAATCAATACATAAGTTCATTCTGTTCTCTCCTTTCTACAACGGTGAGAATTCTGACTCTTGTTACTACAATAATTCATTCATAAGGGAAAAAAGAAAGATTTTTGTTTTTGGGAAACCTTTGTGTTTGGGAAACCTTTGTAGCAAATACTTTCATCTTACTCTCCACATGCTGGGAGTTCCCAACCTCTTCTCACACATATTTCACATGCAAACAGTTGAGAGTTTCTCATGTTTCTCACTGACCTTTCCACTCATGGCTTCAGGTATTTTGATTGCCAATTGATGTGCCCAAGTTCTAGTGTCCAAGCACAAAATTGATAAAATGAACCATGAGGAGAGCATGGCTGTCATGTAGTTGATGCCATCAGCACAACATTACTGTCTAGTGTACCAAGATACCAACAAGGATGTCCCAAGCTATACATTACATGGGGGACTGATAGAGAAGATGTACTGTCAGGTGTAAGGAGGAGTGCGTTGCCAAATGTAATCAACTGTTAATAGAGAACTCTGTGTTCTTACACCAATTCTCCCACATTACTGAACAAAACATGATAAAAGTTAGAAGTATAAGGTAATGGTCTGCCGGATGCCTTCTGATGAAATTTGTATGACTGTTGACAAAAATCACTTTATGGAGAATATCCTAGATAACACATCTGATTAGGGAACCACAAGGTAAGTCAGGCCTATCTTAGCTGTAAAATCAGTCTAATAAGACCATTTTCTCTCACATGGTGATGAACCTGCATTTTTGGCTGTGAGTACTAATCTCTAGCAAGCCACCTACCCATGTGTATTCAAGAGAGAGAGGGCCCTTACACAAGTAAGCTGTTTTTGCCATAAAAAATCCTGGGCACTTCCTGGGTGCCTGCTCTCCAGTGTTCCACCCTGCCTTTCCAGGAGAGATTTCTGTTTCCCTATTGCTAAATAAACTCTCTAAAATGCTCTCCTCCTGGTTCATTTTCTCAATTTTGTGTCTGGAGACAAGAACTCAGCGACATCACGTAATAATATTTCGTCTAGTACAGAGAAGAATGATTTAGCAAAATTTATTGGAAAAAATTTTGTGATTGATATCAACTGTATTTCCTATTCTCTTATTCTAAATCCTTTCCACTTCTCACACACACACACACACACACACAGACACAGTTAGATTATAGATGACAGAAAGATATTTTATCTGTACATTTCCTCCCTGAAAATTGTGATGCTCTCTTTATAGAAGTGATAGCTGTCTCTATATCTTCCTCCCTTCCTCTGCCTTTCCTTCGTTCCTTCCTCCCCTCCCTTCTTTGTTCCTTCCCTCCCTCCTTGGTTCCTTCATCTCTTCCTTCCTTGTTTCCTTCATTCCTTCATTCATTCCTTCTTTCCTTTCTTCTTCTCCCTTGATTAGGTGTTATTAAATTATATTATATAATCAGAATTTAGGAATTATACTTCACAAGGAGAATGTTAATTCTTCTGTTTAATTCAATAGTCCCAAAGTATGTATGAGATGCTTTTCCCCCAATGGAAAATTGTTTCTCAATGTAATTTGAAACATAAAACTGTTCCCTCATTTCATTTTTGTCACCAGGTTTACAATATCATGTCATACTAAGAAATGCAATGCTAATTTTCCCTCTCTGATTATCTTTGAACTTAATATGAAGACAGATTCCATCTTTTAGACAGAAATTTTTGCCTAAACGTGTATTTCCTTTTCTTTCAGAATGGACCCTGAAAGGAAAGGGAAAAAGCAGGTTAAATCTGTAGAACAAATTAGGGCCAAACTGACAAGCTATCTATTAAATTTGCTTTTCTGCTTTTTGTTTTTATATAATAAATGGCAGTGCCAGATTAAGGTCCTTTAAATCTGAAAAAAAACAAAAACACAACTAAACAATAACAATGAAAACCACTACAAAACATCCTTAGTTTGAACAAGCTACATGCAAGTTTCTAATTTCTGTGATTAAAAGAGAGGATTTAGTGAGTCCTGAAAGATGGAGTTTCTAATGGAAAAGCTGACAGAGCTTTAACTGCAAGCACGTTGCCAGGCGCCACCATAATAAAAGGTGGCACGCGTCCAGGAAAGCTTGCAGCTGCATGCCTGAACTTTATTAAATATCTAACTATAGTTTGCAGGCCCTGGCCAGCTGAGGCATTCCAGTTCATAATTAGTATAGCACTCATATGGTCCTTCCTTTTAAAATTCTTTTGCTGTGAAACAGAACTTTTTCAAAAGACAAAGATGTGCTTCACTTGGCAATCGGGGAAATCAAGGAATTGGATTCTCTAGACACTTATGTGTGGTTGAGATCTCTTGGAACGGAAATGAGTTCAGATTTTTCTGTCTCTTCCCATAGATTGCTTGATTTGATTTTAGCTTCTGTGATTCCCTTATAAACTTAGTTTTTTCCTTTGACCTACCACTTCATAGCAAACTAACCACTCTTCTCCCTTGATTTTACCCTTCAAGGTCAAATGCAAAGAGAAGTCAAATGGAATGACCAGCACACAGACCAAACAATTCTATGTAATGGGAGTGCAACTGACACATTTCACCTTTGCTCTCAACTCTTGGAGTTGCTGTCATCAGTTTATAGTGTGTGTGTGCTTAGCTTACATTTCCCAGGATTCTCCACCAGCCTAGTTCTTTGTTGGTGGGACCACAAGATGTTGGAGAAGAAAGTGGTGTATACAGTGCTCATTTCATCCAGAAACAAGGGGTCAACCTCTGGTGCTAAGAGCTCTCACATATGACTGCTCATTAGTAGGATCACTTGTTGGTAACTTCTCCAAGTCTGCTAGATTATCCTTCATCTTCTCAACTCTTGGGCTAATTGTGCATGTCAATCTGTGATGAAAGACCCCGCAGTCACATCATTTAATTTGTATTTTTTTTTTGAGACTAATATGGATTTCACTCCATCTTCTTGGGTTCAAGCTCATCATCAGGGCTTCCAATTTGTCTTTGTTGTCATCAACTTCATCTCCATCTTTCTTTGTCAACTGCCTGCCCTGATGGAATTAAGGCCAAATTTTTATTAGTAAGTGGCTTTTTAAATATCACTTCTAGTGATATTTAATTTTTACTCCTCTGAGGAAACTATATGTTATATAATCACATAATTAACAAGTTAGCCCTATAAAATTATCTAAGAAATAGGCAATCAATTCTTATCATTGATCCAGATAGAACAAGCATCCTTTTCACCTTTTACAGGTGAGGACATATGGATAGTTTCAGTGACTTGAACAGTCATAAAGTAGCACAGACAGGGCCTAAATCCAGAAATTCTGAGACGATAGCAGTAAGCCTGGGTTGAAATTTGTAAGATGAAATCAAGGAGGTAATATGAATATGTGCCTTAATGTAACCAGTAATCAGGATCATAATGCTGATACACTAATATGGGAAGATCTTCATAAATATTGTACAATATACAAGGAGCAAATCATGGAAAGATGTTTTATAGAGAACAACTCATGTGACCAGACAATAAAAACAGGGTAATACCTACTTTCTATGAGCAAATACATGAAAGTGAAAGCATTTTTTAAAATTAGCAAGTAAATAATGGTTATTTGAAGATATAGAGGGGAAACTGAAGAGGAGTGATAAAGTTGAGTTTAATTTGTGATGTTTTATTTCTTTCACATATTACATGTTCACATATTACATATAATTATTTTTTGCTTAAAAATAAAGAAAGGGTGTCTGAAAGAAGAGTTATATTCCTCATTGAGTCTTAAAAGAGGAATGATATATTTAATCAGCACTTTCATTTTATAGGTGAGGTAATTGGGGGCTCAGAGGCATAAAATTACTGACTGAATATAGAGTCCAATAAAAATGATAAATCAGGATTGTCCCAGAAGAAT
>PVHY01017911.1:0-30339 GCA_004024945.1 Uropsilus gracilis
AGTTTGATCACTCTAAGAGTTTAATCTGGCTTTGGAATTACCTGGTCGGGTGGTGGTGGAGAACCCTGAAGGCAGCAGGCAAAAGAGACTGGTTTAAAGAAGAAGTTTTTGTTTTTGTTTTTCTCTTTGTTTGGGATAGTTAAGTAGCAGGTCTGAATAACAAAGATAACTTGTGTGTGGAAGCTTAAGGGTTGATAAAGGCTCTTGGCCCTTTTGTATCCTATTAAAAAGGGAAAGGTTTTTCTCTGGTTTAGGAAAAGATGGCAAAAGAATATTTAGTAAAAAAGCCTGCCCCTACTCTCTCAATAACAAAATCCCATACTCTGCCAGCCAGTAAGCAAGGAACTGAGAAGTGAATGCTTGAGAGTTTCCTGAATGACTTATTATTCCAGCTGCAAATGTACAAGCCAGAGAAAGAAGAGAGAGCAACCCACTTGTTTGTGCTCATTGATTCTGTTCATTATCAAATATACATTAATCTGGCCAACTCCATAAATCTTCTTTCACGGGGAGGGGAGAGGGAGGTCAAAGAAAGGAGAAGGATGAAAAGGAAGGAATCATGAAGACATTGTGATAAACAGAGGATAATTTTATTTAATGATATATTTTTGCAGCTAAAAACAAAAATTAGAGAATTGTGAGACTGAAGGAACTCTAGGAACGCTCATCATTAAAGCATTTTGTGCAATATAGCTCTATTATCTCTGGTTGTCTCCTTGCATTGCGTTTGAATTTTATTGTTTAATATTTCTTAAAAGATATGACTCATGGTTTGAACTTCATGATTCACTGAAGTTTTGATTTACTCACATTGTAGTATGAAAGGGAAACAGCAACTTTTGGGCACAGAAAAGAGAAAGATTGCAGAGACTTAAGTCTGCCATCATGAAGCTGTGAAAGATACTACATAAACGATATTGGGTGTGACACAAGCCTGTGGTTTTGTCCATCGTTATTCCAAGCCCCATAAGCTGTTACAAGATAAAAAAAATCAGACCCACATATCCACACACATACACAAAAATAAGATATTCTGTAGACAAAAATAATTATCACCTATTCTTGCATTTTTTACAATAGATGACATCTCATTTATAAATGAGTCCCCTGAATGTAAATAACACATTTCCCTTCATACAGATCTTAGAAAATAGTTGCTCACTATATGCTCACTTCAGAAATAAGTATTTTGTTACATTAGTAAGATTTTTCTGTTGCAAACACTGTCCAAGGCTCCAGGGCAATGGTATATGAGATAGATCCTACCTTGGGAGGAGACAGGGAATAGCTGATCAGAACTTTGTATATTCTGTTTCTCATGGCTAGCTCTCCTTTTTGACTCTGAAAAATAAAATTCCTTTATTCAGCTTCTCTCATTACAGCAGTAATTATTTTTCAGACTACAGTAAGAATAGTAATTAATCAAAATCTTTACATAGTTTGATCATTCTGAAGATTAGGGAAGAGTATGGAACTGTTTTTAGCTTTGAGAAATCCAGAGATGTATAGCAATTGAGTCTATTAAAAACTACATTGAAATTCTGAATTAATTTTCTTCCTAAGGATTGATTTTTTTTTCCTATGCCAATTTTCTCCATTGAAACATTTGGTCATTCATGTCACAACTGAATAAGTAGCTAGGCATCCAGGCAGAGCTTCCGGGATCTATAACAGCTGAATGAGATTGAGAAGTAATCATGATGGATGTTTGAAACATCAATTTGAGGTTTGTAACATATTCAGCCAAACCTTGGTTGAGTCAAAACTACAGACAAATATTGGAATAATCAACTCAGACAATATTCTAAGTAAAATTAACATGCTTCAAAAGACAAGTTTGAAGAAAGTCTTAAATTTAATTTGGTTTAAAAGAAAAGACAAAGCCATTCCATTGTTGTTTTAGAGTAAATATCAATCTCCCAATGCCAAAAGATTATTTTGCCAAGATTTTCAGGCATATTATTTGGATGTGTATAATTTTAATTTGTAAGAATATATTTTGAATGATCCTAGAATACAACTGCAATGGTCATGGAAAAAGAACACTGGGTCTAATAGACTACTTTGGTTTTTCTCTTGTAATGTTAACTTCCCTTCTGACAGAGCAACTTTACCACTCTGCACATAATTTTCCTCTAATATAAAATAAACATATGTGGCTGTATAAGAGAACCAAGCAAGATTAACTCAGCATTAAATGCAGAAGTGCTGCCTGAATTAACTAGTAGACTGTAATCATACATATTCCACAAGTTCCTTAAAAATGATTGTTTTTGTTTAATCTCATATTTAAATATTATTTGCCTCCACACCTCACAAATTAGCCAAAAAATGGAATTTATACTTATTTCATATTTTAAAAATGTCCCTCTTTTTATATGCTTAGTTATTAGTCATTTTAACATACTTTTAAAAAAAAATTAACATTGGTTCATATTACTGATTTAATTTTAGTGGTATAGAATCTCCCTCTTCAAGTGGTATTACTACACTACACCCACCACCAAAGAACCCAGTCCATTGTAACTCCCTTCCCCCTTTGTTCTTACCGCAGTATCTCCCTTTCTGCCTATGCTAGAGTCAGTTGTATGGTCAGATTTCGAGGGGTTTTTAGTTTGGCTTTATCTGACCTTTTTTTGATTTCTTTGTATCCCACATATGAATGATACCATCCAGTATTTGTATTGTTCATTCTGACTTATTTTCCTTAGCATATTCTCTTCCAGTTCCATCCATGTTGTTGCTAACAGCAAGAGTTTATTTAGTTTGATTGAGTAGTAATCCAGTGTGTACCTTGAACACATCTGCCTGATGCACTCATCTGTATTTAATTAAGCACTTAAGTCATTTCTATAGTTTGCTTTCGTAAATAGTACTACAGTGAGCAGGAGACTGCAAGTTTCCCTTCTAATTACTGTTTCTGTATTTGGGGGTAAATACTTAGGAGTGGAATTGCTGGGTCCTATCATTGTCAATTAACTACTAACAAGCCAATTGCCTCTTGCATCATTTCTGATATGAATTTTACCTTTATCCTTGAAAAAGCATAACTTTTAATCTTCATTAATCTTTCCATATTTGTATGGGTTTATTTGTTGACATAGAAGTAATACTACATTGATGGACTAAAGTCAAAGTCTTTGATTCTGACTATATTTCTTTAGTTTTCTGGCAAGAATGTTTTCAAATTCAAACACATGTCTTGAAACATGTTAATTTATGAAATGCTTGAAAGATGGAAGATTGGACAGAGTTGATTTATTTGAATATTAATCAAGGAAGCTGATAGGGTCACTTGGTTGCTTGGCAGTTCTCACTACCTGTTTTCACAATATAGCTTCATTATTTTATTTGAAGTATTTTCCTAGAATTCCATGAGGAACTTTATTTTTAACAGAGTATAAAAGTAACCAAATCCAAATAGAAAACATTTGTCCCCATTCTACAACTCTTCTGATATTTTTGTTACTAATGATACAACCCTTTTGAGTCTTATAATCTGCTGCTTTGCCTTAATTTTTTAACTCATTAATGTAAAATTTACTTTAAAATTGTATTCCCAGTTATTTTAAATGCAACCCACCTTTCTAGTACTAATGGATATGAATAGAGTAGAACATTAATTTGGACTGAGTCCTGTAGTAAATAAAATGTTTTTTTTTAAATGAAATCAGAATATCAGAACACATATTTAATAGCACTAAACAATACTTGTGGTGGCTACCATATTCTCAGTTATTTTTGCATTTGATAGGAATGTTTCTGAAAACTGGGAGAATTTCTGCCCTTTGATTGTATAACACGACTCCCTCCTTTTTGGGGAGGGAGACTTGGGGGAGATAGCAAACTCTAACTGATCTGGTCATAGTCTCTTTTTAAAAAACTAGAAATCTGAAGTAAAGGATTTTAAGCACTGGATTGTTTTAAACTTGATTTCTAAAAATTCCAGTGCCCCAAAGAGAAAGCATAAATGTCTACTTTTCTATCCACCCACTCAATAAACTACAATTATTGTCATTTATTTTCAAACATTTGTTGATAATTTATCAGGTCTGTGCTAGGACATCGTTGAGCATTAGTTCACTTCATCCTTTCAGTAGTCCAATGAAGTAAGTGCACTCCTTTTCTAGTATACATGAAGAAACTACAGGTTTATTGAAGTAAAATTGCTACCTGTTCCGTAGCTACTAAATGTTGGAAACCTGTACAATTTCAGAACCTTTTTCTTAGCCACTGACTTATATATTCTACCTCAGCAAATGCTTATTAAATGACTTGCAAGTGGCAGATGGTCTTAAGAAAATGAAACATGCTGGTACTGTACACTTGAGAATGTTTTTGAAAACCCATTCAAAAACCACCTGTTATAAAGAGACTAGCATGTAGATATTTAGGAAAAACACATTAATTATACTCATCCTTACTTTCAATTTCCCTTTAATCTGTCTAGAATCCAGAAAATTTTAAAGGGTAAATATTCTTCAGAATACCCCTATTTTACACTTGGCGAGTATTAATTTCCCAAATCATGAACTACAGAATAGATCCTAAAATGACACAAATCAATCTGAGTTTAGATGAATGGGAGGAAATTTGACACAGACGTGTTTGACAATAACCTTCACAGAGAGGAACAAGGCACTTCAAATTGCTGCAGTATATTTCCAGCTGAAAAATCACCAAGAAAATCTATAATCTCAGATGTGTTAGTCTATATTCTAACTATAGCTTGAATAGCTTACGTGAGTTATTTAAAAATACATGCAATTAGCTGTAAAGTTAATGTATCTCTTCAGGTCAGGGGAAAGCTAAAATTAAAGCTTAGAATGGTTTCCTCAGCACATGGGGACTTGAATTAAAGGAACAATATGCTTTAGTTTTGGCCATCAGCTGACATTTCGGAGCCTTTGGAACAACATCATTGCTCATGACAAATGCTAGTCCATGCAAGTGAGATCTGATTCCCAGGATAATTTTCATAGTTGTTCATGTATTACTCTGACTTTAGCAATGGTTCCTAGTACTTGAAACATTTAGACAAGAAAATTATAAGCTTTCCAGAAAAGTATTACAAAGTAATAGCAGAAGAAAATTAGTGTTCTTAAAGCATTTTATCACTCAGCAATAGCCAAGTAATTAGAAAGTCAGCAAAGCATGGAGTGATCACTGATTTATGCCTGAGTACCATTTCAAAATACTTTGTACATTAAGTTGTGTTTGACTATGCATCTGGTTCAGTCAATGATGTGAAGATAAATGTAACTCAGTTAAACTCATTTTTATCAAAGTAAGCTTACTGTATATAGGATTTGTATTCAAAGGTTAGGGTACAATAATTGGATTAGTCCTTTATCCCAGTGGGGAAAAGTCATATATAGATATTATTACTTTGTGACAGATTCAACTCTCAAAGCAAAAAAGATTACAAATTCTATCTCAGGATTACTGACTCAATACTCTAAATAAAAAAAGAACCCAAATATTCAATATTTTCTATTATTTCCTTTTCTCATCCTTGTTTGGTATATGCATTTAAGTGAAATTCATGGATTTTTAGAAAATTTAAGAAAAAAACCAATTGAAATACAAAAACAATGTGTTTGTTTTTGTAAAGGAAGCAGAAAAGAAAATGTAGTAAGGGAAGGAAAAAGTTACTGGAAGAGGAAAAGTTAGAAGGTAATGAAAAATAATGGTAGAAGGCTTATGTTAATATTTTTTTTAATTTGAGAATATGTAAATAATAATAGTATCTTCTCAGTAAGCATTGTTGGTTGAAACTAGAATTAAATGAACTTAAACATCAAAAACGTATTTTTTTCTTATGTAACTTTTCATAAAATATTTCATATTTATTGATGTAATAAAAAATTAAGCAGGGAAATAGAAATGAAAGATTCTGAGTTCAAATGAAACTTCTTAGTATCACGTATCACATTAATCAACAAACTTCAACAAATAATGAAGTCCTTTATTTAACAGAAAAAATACAAATTTATTATGACCTAGTCATGTTATCAGAGCATTTGGGGAGATAGAAAGTGAAACATAGCTTCCCTCTGTTCTTTGTGCATTCTAGAATTGAATTACTATAGAATATGGATGAATTTCTAGCTCAGTTCTCAGCGAGCTGAAGGGTAGATATTCAGGAGCTATTAGTACCATCCCTCTTCTAACTACAATACTTAAAAATTATTAGTCATGTTAGTTATTACACTGACTGAAATGTATTAACTGAACTTATGGCCTAAAATGCAGGAATCCTAGACATTTATTTGGGACATTTCTGTATGAAAATTTTTTTCACCCAATACTCCATATCATCCCATTAAGAATCACTGGAAGGGTAACAATAACAAGTAAGCTAGATAGTAATAACCAGAATGATAGCATCATTTAGATAAGTTCTACATCTGCTTCTTCACTTTTATCAACCCAGGACCTTGCTCTAGATGGTACATATATATAAGAGATGGTCAGAAAATGTTTTCCAATTATGCAAAAACAAAACCAAAATATGTGAAGAAAAATAAGTTAACTTGATGTTCTGATGATTGTCAAAGCTTTATTATTTAGTGGGCTCACTATTGATCAACAATTCTTTGCTCAAATGCTCAAATTTAATGATCTCACCATATCGATTCACTTAAAAATAATAAGAGTTTGGGGTACTGAATCAAAGAGACCAATTCATACATCTGAAAGTCTCAGAAATTCTGATCTTGCCTTTGTACTCTCCAAATGAGTACATGACAGCAGGGTTGCCATGTAAATGTGTGGTAGGGCATATACAAATGTAAGGAGTTCATTTATTTAAACTTTTTGAAGGAGCTAAGGTTGGTGTAAAGATTGTAATTTTTGTTGAGTTGTTATCTCACATGGTAACACTTTCTTGCTCATAAACAGATTAAAGAGTACTCTCTTAGGAATGGCCCATAATGAACTAAACAAAAACAGACACTGACTACTGATAAGAGTGTGGTGATGTAGGAACCCTTGTACACTGTTGGTAGAAATGTCAAGTAGACTGGTCCAGCCCCTATGGAGAACAGTTTGTGTGGGGGGGAATATTCAAAATATTGAAAATAGATCTACCATATGATCCAGCACTTCCATACTTTGGAATTTATCCAACGAATACAAAACACTAATCCAAAGGGATATCTCTGCACTCCTATATTCATTGTAGAACTATTTACAGTTGCAAACTTATGGAAAGGACCTAAGTGCCCAACAATAGATGAGTGCATAAAATATAAAAACATATATACGAAAATATATACATACATATGTATGAACTATCAGCTATACAATAGACTACTCAACTATACAATGGACTACTCAATACAAAAGATGAACTCTTGTCAATATGGCAATATGGATGGAACTGTATTAGTATTATATGTATTAGTATTATGCTAAACAAAATAAGACAGAAGGAGGAAAAGACCATATAATTTCACTCATATATAAAATAGAGAGAAACAAAACAAATAAGCAGACAAAACTAAACCAAAACAAATCTCAGAAATACAACTGCAGAGTTGAGAGGTGACGGAGGGAGGGAGGGAGGGAGGGAGGGAGGGAGGGAGGAACAGAGCAGGGAGGAACCCAGTGGTCTTTGTTGAAGGATTAAGGATGCTTTTGGTGACTTTGGTGGATATGATATGGTAACATACATCTGAAGAGGTAATATACCCATTTCCCCAAATCATACACAATATTCTAAACCAAGGTTACCTCAAAGAAATAATTAACTATTAACTAAAAACAAAATAAAGTAGATGAAATTGAAATAGAATAAAGAACAAGAAGTTGTGAAAAAACACTTAAGAGTATTGAAATGACAAATTACATGTTCAGAAATAAACACTGAAAACAATGGATAGCCCTCAAAATACATATACAAAGTACATTAAATATTAAAGAAAGAAAACATAAAGTAAAACACTTCCAGGGGAAAAAATCCTTCTTGCAAAAAGAAAAACAAATTGTTCCACAGACTGACCAAGAAAGATAGATTTTAAAATTCATTAGAGTTGCTTGCCTTAGGGAAATTTCTATGTACTAATCAAATTGGATGTCAAGCTAGGTTCCTGAGGGAATGCAATTAAAATTATAGGATCAGGAAACATAACTATATAAGTAAGGCCTTGATATATATTCTTTGGAGAATATAGTAGGGTCTCAGTCTTAACTTGCATAAAAATTAAAATAATTACAAGGTCTGTGGTCTTGAAAATATGTGTGAAACTACATAAATTTTTTTGTTTGTTTGCTGTAATATTAACCTAAATGTAAAGTGTACAACTCACCAATCAAATCATAACTTTTCATCTGGTTTCTACTATGTCCCTAGCATTGTGCTAGAGAATTAGAATCAACACATTTACTACCCTCAAAGGTTTTTACTTGCATAGAAAAAAAGGCAAGAATGTAGCATTGTATCACAAAACTCTGTCCGTCTTGCCTCTACCAATGTGACACAATTTGAGAATCTGATTCAAATGATGCCAATTATACTTCCCCACTGCTAGATACAGCTGACTGGTTTAACAGCAAGCTTTTGCCTCAAGTTGAACCTTGAGAGTCTTGCCAAAGTTAACCTTTTATACCAAATACAGTCAGGCCACCATCTCTTGGAATGGAATCTAAAATAAATGAAATTCCAAAATGAGCAAAAAACAGGAGTTGGGATAAGGCTTTAAAACATTTACCTACTTGAGTTAGAAGTTGGCCCTGCTGGCTGGGCATGGTGGCTTGTGCCTGTAAGCTTCAGCCTATGAAGCAGCAGGGGCTAGGGATTGCAATTTGAGTCCCACCTGGGGCCTGTAGCGAGACCTACTTCCAAAAATAAAGCTGGGCATGGTGGCACACACCTGTAATCCCAGCTACCTGGGAAGCTGAGGCTGGGGATTGCTTGAGTCTATGGTACCCCGGGCAACGAGAGCCTGTGGTTCCATGGGCAAAAACAGTGAGACCTAGTCTAAGAAAAAAAAAAAAGAAAAAAAAGAAGTTGGCCCTGCTGGTGAGAGACATTACTTGAAAGGAATTCTGCTGTCTATAGATGGTATCAAAATGATGACTTCCAGATATGTTTAAGGTGTGGGTTAGGTCTTGTATTACCATTCTGTTGCTCTTCAAGTCTTCGATATGACTTATTTCCATCATCTCTCCTTCCATCATGAAGTCTAAGGAATGTGATTTGCAGTGTATCAGCTGAATCTGTCCTTGTCCTACTCCACAGTCAAGTCACCTCCCCTGCAGCCTTTCCGGGAACAATGGTTATATGAAGCATCCTAGCACAAAGCAAATTAGATGTCAAGCTGTTCACCTGGAGGAATGCAATTAAACTCACACTTCAGTCAGACTAAAATATTCACTAAGTGAGTGCATCATGATTCTGATGTGGAAGGTTAAGGGAGATAGGGAATATGAACCTACACCATCTTGTATAAATTTTCCTCCTCTCTTACTAAAATTCTCCCGCCAACACCTAATAAGTGCTAGTGCTATTTCAATAATTTGCTATTTAAACTTGAGAGATGAAAAACAGCCTTTTATTTTTGGTTTGACCATAGATACCTGTGGTATAGTGTGCGAGGACATGGTAGGAAGAATTTCAATCTAAAAATTTCCAAGTATAGAAAAGTTGTGGAAAGAAACTTTGAGTAGAAGTCAGATTTAGGTTCTACTTTTGAATTTAGCACATAATATTTGCACCATCAGTAATCTAACATATAGAAAAAGGCAGGCCATCACATTATTCATATCTTTTCGTAATTGTAAAGAACAGTTAAAATGGATATGAATAAATAGTTACTGATCAATAGAGTTTGAGAGTTCAATAATCACATTCTCAGTAAAGCAGGTAGGACAATGGCAAAAAAGTGAAAATGGGTCCAATAAACAGAAAGGAGAGATGATGTGATCACTCAGTCATGAGATATTCACTGAGTGTTCACAACTAACTATCAGGGGGTCTGGTAGACATTCAGTACCAGAGTCCCTCTGTTCCTAAAGTCCATCCTCACACCCCTTCCTTAATCTTGGACATTTTGGTTGATCCCCTATCATCCATTTTTTTTTTCCTCTTCCTTTTGCTTAAGTTGATAGCTTTTTGTCACTTGTAACTAGCGACACTTAAAACACTGGAGGAATTAAGGAAAGAAGACACAATTCTAGTCAGAAGATGTAATTCCTGCAACCACAGAGTTTTCAGGAAGCACATATCAGAATTAAATGTAATGGTGAAAATTCCAAAGGGAATACAAATTCTGTGTGTGAAGATGAAATTACTTTCCCAATAGAGCTCTATGTGTTTACTTGCCAATATCTACTGAGTCCTTGTCATCTAATCAATCTGAGTGGGATGCACCGGAGTTGAATTGTCCAATCTGCATCAATAACTTAGCAGTAAAAAAGTGGACAGTTATATGGTGAGATAAGATGTAACTGGCTCAAAATATTTCCAGAAAAACTTGATTTCATAAGTTAGAAATAAAATAGGATAGGAAGAAATTTGTCTTGAATAAGAATTTAATTAAATGTCTATGAGCATAAAACTCAGTATTTCAACTGGATCTATGTGGAGTTAAGGAAACAAACTTTGTAAAAGATTACAGCTAAGCAGAATGAAGATGCTTCTGTGCCTACCAGAGGACAAAGAGGAAAAGAATTAGGGAAGATGGAGAACCTGGTGCTACTTTATATCCAAATGGACACAAGCTCCCACATGGATAATACTACTGCAATCTACTTTGCAGATTAAGGGACAACTAGGAATATATCTTTTTACTTCTTTATGAGGAGATTCTGTTTAGAAATCATTGTCTTTGAGAACCAACATTTGCCCTTGAGAGATGTATGTATGTATGCATGAGCTGTGTCCAATTAACCAAGTACCTGTGGAAAACAAAAAGATTAGGGAAATATACATAACTCAAATGAATCAGAATTTTGGAAAGACTAGATGACAATTTGGATGTGTTAACTTTTGTACTGTCTCCTGAGTTTCACAATTTATTGCTTCTAACAGCATCCGAAAGACACTGATCCAGAGTTTGAGAGGAAAGATTTCCTGGATGAATGACATGGTAATGTAGGGACCCACTAGAAAGAACAAATGTCTTCTTAGAGAATAAAGGATGAAAAAGAAAAAATTTCAGGTATTTGGAAGAATAAATTTCCTTTAAAATTTTTTGTTTCATTTTCACAGTTCCTTCACAATCCTAAAAAAAAAAAAAGGAAAAAAAGCCTTTTCTTATTTCTGTTTGATGCTTTATGAGATATTCTGTGTTTGACTGTTTCCTTAAGAGTGACATGAAAGGAAAGAAAATTAGCAAAAGATGGAGTCATCACTCTCTTGTTACTTAATAGCATCTGATTTCATCTGTCCTAGTCTCTGCAAAATCTTACTCTGTTATATCCACTGACATGTTCATGCTGCCCTCTGGAGGTAAAACTTGGGATTTTTTTAATCAAAATTTTAAAAGCATGAAGTTTTGAGACATTAAAAAACAAGCAGCTATCAAGTCATGAAAAGATACGAAGAAAAATAAGTGCATATTACTAAGTGAAAAAAAAAGCGAGCCCAAAAAATTTACATGATTTCAACTATGTGATATTTTTGAAAAGACAAAATTATGGCACTAATAAAAAATCAGAGATTGTCAGGGATTGAAGAGAGAAAACTCAGGATTTTTAGGAGAGTGAAAATATTCTGACACTATAAAGGTGGATGTAGATCATTATACATTTTTCCAAACCCATTGAAAGTACAACACCAAGAGTGAACACAAAGGTGAACTCTGAACATAGGCTGGGTTATGAAATGCCAGTGTAATTTTATTGGTCAAAAATGTGCTTTCTGGTAGCAGATGTAGATAATGGGGGAGGCCATAGATGTTTATGGGGTGGAGGGCCAAGGTATGTGGGAAATTTTTGCACCTTTTCTCAATTTTGTGGTCAAAATAAACGGTTTTTAAAAATAAAAAAAATTAAATAATAAGCAGATTTGTCTAAAATGGAACTCAAGTTTTGAGGGAAAGAAGGTAACTATGATTGTGTTTGCTTCAAGTCTCTAACCTAATTAATTCTCTGAGATTAAATTCTAGAGAAGTGTAGACATTTGACTCTTCTCCATACTAAAAAAAATTTATTTTAATTATTTTTAAAGATTTTTGAGAGGTCTTTGATAAATATCAGCATTTGGAAGCATTATAAGACTGGATAGAAAAGAAACTGCCATATTCTAGTGTAGTGATTACAAAATAGTTTAAGTCACCAAGTCATTTTATTTTTCATTTTAAAATATTTTTGGTGAAGGCTAGAAGCAGCATTTCAATTTTAAGATTATAAATCTTAATTTGTGCTAACATCTCGCTGAAGATTTTTGCACTGATGTTCATCAGGGATATTAAAATGAAGTTTTCTTGGACTGCCTTTGTCTGGTTTGGTATGAGGGTTTGGTATTGGCATCACAAAATATACTAGGGAACACTGCTTTTTTGAAACTTTAGAAATAATTTGAGCAAGATGGGGTTGCGTTTTCTTTTTTT
Source organism: Uropsilus gracilis (assembly GCA_004024945.1). Classification (NCBI taxonomy): domain Eukaryota; kingdom Metazoa; phylum Chordata; class Mammalia; order Eulipotyphla; family Talpidae; genus Uropsilus; species Uropsilus gracilis. Next base: position 12,558 of record PVHY01017911.1, read on the forward strand.
AAAGGTTTGGCAGAATTTGCTTGTAATCCATCTGGCTGTAGGCTTTTTTTCTAGGAAGATCTTTGATTACTATTTCAATTTCTGTGATTGTGATTAGTTTAGTTGCCTCTTCTGTATCCACCTGTTTACTTTTAATAAACTGTATTATTCTAAGAATTTATCCATTTCTTCAAAGATAACAAATATATTGGCCTATAATAGTACATTCAATAAATATTGAAAACTATGTCCGGTGCATAAATTGCAGGATTGGAGAATACTGTAATAAATGAACTAGACAGGAATAACTCCTCATGGAGTTTACCAAGGGGAACAAATAAACACGGTAAGTGATGAAAACATTTAGTGTGCAAGACAGACATATAGAGTTGGTATTCTTGTAATGTGACATTCACAAAAATAGGTCCCAATATGTCTGGGTTATTTTTTAATATTGATACTACACTGCATATGTAGTAAGAAAAAACTGAAACATTCTTGACATCTAAAATACAGATTTCTAAAATACAGGGGGAAAGAGGGAACACACATTCACTGTTAGTAGGAATGTAAGTTGTTACAGCATATGGAAATTTACATGGAGATTCTTTTGAAAACTAAAAATAGAAAAACCAAATAAGCCAGCAGTATCACCCACTCCTATGTATTTACAAGAATATGAAAATGCTAATCCAAAATGACCTGCATTCCATGCTCACAGCAGCATTATTCACAATATCTATGTTATGGAATCAATTTAAATACTTACTGACAGATAATTGAATCAAGAAGTTGCAGCACATATATTCAATGGAATACTACTCACCTAGTAAAAAGATGAAACGGTGCCTTTTATAATAATATGGATAGTACCTGAGGTGATTATGCTAAATAAAATAAGTTAGAGAAAGATAATTTAATTACTGGACAGTTTCACTGACTTGTAGAATACAATGAAAAAAGGAAAAAAGACTAAAGGGTTAAACATGGACAAACAACAAAAAGAAAGGAGGCAAAGTGACCAGGGGAGATGTGGTGTGGGGAGGTATTTCCATGGGGATTAGCAGTTATACAATCATATATTGTAAAATATGCAAAAATTAAAAAAAAATTAAAAAAAAAAAGAAAATAAACTTGTAAAACACAACAAAACAATTCAACAACTGTTGGTGACATAATGGTTACTCCAAATTTTCTTGGATTTCCTTTTTTCCATACAGTCATCACTATTTGTTATTCCCAGTCTTTTTTATATGTCATTCTCACAGGTAGGATGTACTATCTTTGGGGATTTGATTTGCATTTCCCTTCTAATAAATGAGGGAGTATTTTCTTCACATGCCTATAGGTCATCTGTGTGTTTTCTTTGGAGAATCTACTTAGGTCTTCTGCCCAACTGTTGACTGTGTTGTTTTTGAGCTACATATAATTGGTGAAAGTTCTCAATGAGTAGGTTTGGTATTGCCATGGCTTTTTCAAAGATCTAAATTACTCCTAGGCACTATGTTTTTAAGGTGGCTCACTAATTTAACCACACTGTTCCTCTTTAGTTTTAACCACCTAAAAATATAAATTTTTTGAAGATTCAACTGTTCTGCCACAAAATTTTTTTTGAGAAAGTCCACAAAGGAGCATGACAATCCAGATGATCTTATTTCTAAGCATCGATGAACAAATATACTTGGGTCTGTTTCTGATCCTCACAGAAATTTAAGAGTCACCATAAATTATAGGAAAAAGAATTAGGTAAAAAACAGGCTGAATTTGGAATTATATTTCCATACATTATCTAAATAAAACCTCTCTTGATTTCAATGGAGTAAATTTTGTCTTGGATAATGTAATTATACATTTCAAGAGCAGCCTTACGAATATTTGAAATATTAAGTTTGAGCAATTAAAAAAATTAGCATTCTCACACATTTTCATCAAAATGCTATTTATCATCTACTTTGATAATATCCTCTTGGGAAAAAATGAATATTTACATATTTTTCATTTGATACATATTTCCCTGATCTATTTTGTATTTTTTATAAGACACACATTCGCAATATATTATATTTCATTTTCTCATTTGTTGCACCAATTCTGAAAAAGAAAGTAAGGGATAATAGGATCTGTTTGCTAATTTGTGCTCCTTCAGCTTGCTCTAAGCAGTTACCGCAAAGCTGCTCATATTGCAGCAGCACAGCTATCTTTTTTCTTCCTCACACACACAAAAAACAAAACCATAAAAATACAGAGATTTGATCTTTTAAAAGCATTCTAGCTAATATTTTCCATAGGGGATACACTTAGTAAAAGTTAAGTTACTGTTTATTTGAATGAATGAATCGGAAAGCTTACATTTGCTATGTATCTATGACACCTTTCTCACAGTATTATTTCAAAAAACAACAAATTACTGAAAATTCAAATTCCCAGGAAAAATGTTTCATTAAATGAAATTATCAACTACAATAAGTTTCCTCTTAGATCCCTAAACATTTGAACATGGAAATAATTCCAAAATGCATTACACACCATAACAAGGGGCCATCCTGAACATCAGTGATTGTATTCTGTCATAGTGTGACTTTGAGAGCTTTTCAACCCTGTAATCCCTAAACATCACAAAGAGAGATTTGAAGTTTCTTACTACTCATTTTTAGACTTTTCATGTGTGTCTTCTCCTTCACTCTCAAAGTAAAACACATACTTTTTGTTGCATCAAGATGCTTTTCTATCTTGACAAATTGGTCCCCAGCAGTATGACATCAAAAGAGAATATAAAAAACTGGGACTATATCAAACTAAAAGAACTTCCACACAGTGAAGGAGACTGTGACTAAAATGAAGAGACAACTCTACTGAATGGGGAGAAATATTTGTACAACATACATTTGATAAGGGACTAAAAGCAAAGATATACCAATAACTCATACAACTCAACAAAAGGAAAGCAAGTAAGGAGGGAAGGAACTTAATAGGCATTTCTCAAAAGAAGCCACTTATCATCAGGGAAATGCAAATCAAAAGGAGGATGAGATATCACCTCACACCAATGAGACTGGCCTAATCAAAAAGACCAGACACAGCAGGTGCTGGTGAAGGTGTAGAGAAAAGGGAGCCCTTTTATAATATCGGTGGGAATGTAGACCAGTCTAGCCCCTGTGAAAAGCAGTGCAGAGGTTTCTCAAAGAGACTAAATATGTACCTGTCATCCTACCCAGCAATTCCTCATAGGTACAGATCCCAAAATTTACAAAACATTAATTCAAAGGAAACCTGCATCCCTATGTTCACTGCAGTACTATTTACAATAACCAATATATGGAAACAACCTAAGTGCCCCCAAACAGATGCATGGATTATGAAGATGTACATATACACAATGGAATACTACTTATCAACCAACCAAGATAAGCTCACACCATTTGCAGCACTATGTATGGATGGAGCTAATAAATATTATGCTAAGTGAAAGAAATTATAAAGAGGAACAAAAGTACTATATGATGTCACTCATACGTGGAATATAGAAAAACCAAACAAAAGGTTAGACAAAACAAACTTGTTCAAACAGTAATGCTTGAACAGAGGGGTAAGAATGACCATCGATGTGCAGCTTTCAGAAGGCAAGAGGGAGAGGAAGAGGTGTAAATTAGCGCACAATAAGCTATGGTGGGGAACTATGGATGGTTCAATGGTGGGAGTGCTACTGATGATTATACCCAAGTAGGGAAAGCCTACACTCTCACAACACTAGCAAGGATGTAAAACTACTGTACTTCAATTAAAATATGGGGGGGGGCGGAGAAAGGGAAAAGGAGAAAGAGGAGAGAGGGAAGAGAGTGGAGAGAGGGAGGGAGAGAGAGAGAAAGAGAGAGAGAGAGAGAGGTTTTCATTTGCTCATTCATTAAGGGCTACATTCCACAGTTTTAGAGATCATAAAGCAGATCATTTCATGCTTTAGTAGCTTAGGTTATCGTTCAATACCATGGACATTCCTTTCACTAAAGTGCATGAACCCTATGATATCTTGTGGTGATGTTTAGGTCCTTTTTCACTCAGTTTTGCCTTGTTCCTGACCAGTCTAAAATCTGGTTTGCCAGAAACATAGTTTAGGTTTTAACAGTCCCATCATACAACCACTGCTAGCAAACAAGCAAGACTTAATCACTGAAAACTTTTTTCTAGACCATAGTCCACTGTTTAAATCAACAATAATTATTCTTTTCTAAGTGCATTTTAATTAGCTATATCTGATAACTCATGAAAAGCTCCCAATATTTTAACTTCTCAAATATGCTAATGTGATTTTGAAATTCATAGGTGAATTAATACACAGTGCTTTACAGGATATAGGTTTATGAAAAAAAAAAAAAACTAAGGAAGTAGTAACTTCACAAATATTAATCCCTGCAATCATTTTGAAAATGAGATTTTCCAAACTGCCAGTTTATAAATGAGAAAACTGAGAATCAGAGCAGCAAAGAATTTTGACCAAAATTGACTATTTTGAGTGCAATGATGATAAAGATTTCAGTTTGTCTAACTCCAGAAAGCCATGCAATTTTCCATGCTCCATTTAGTATCTATATTTTGATGTAAAACGTACAAGTTTTCATATATAACTGTTTTGTTACCTCTAAGAATAGAACTTTCTAGTCAAGTTTTACTAATTTTTTTTTTGCTTTAAAAATTAATGTATGGTATAGCCCTTTCAAGATTCTATGAAGATTTATATAAAAATATACTTGTATAAAAATGAACTTTATATTTATAAACCCTGTAATTTTTATAGTTACTAATAGTATAGGATTCTTGCCTAGTAAAGTCTCAACAAAGTAGCATAAATAAAAAAAAAAATGAAGTAGAAGCAACTCCAAGTACTACCTAAGCAGACACTGAAGATTTTATCTACATAGTGTGAATAAGGCCAAAACTAGAACTAGAATACACACATGCTCTAGGGGCACATGTTTTCTCTGAGACCCGCATTGTAAGCAGTTATCACTATAAACTAGAAACAGCACTGATGACATCCCTTTCCTTGGAACCAAGTGTCTAACCCAGAAACTTTTACATCCCCCAAAATGTTGACGTATCTCTGGTTAAATATTACTGTGCTATTGGAGGAAGAGTAAACCTTGATATGTTGTTGAAATAGCAATACCTGTTGTATTTTTCATAGAACTGCACAAATCTGTTAAGATTTTTTTCCCCAGATGACCACCTGTGATAGCTTTTTATTGACAGTCTACATATGCACAATCAAGGGGTCTGACTAATCAGAACACAATGAGGAGAACCAGTCAGCTACTGAATAAATAGAAAGTATGACTCTTGGTTCAAAATAGAAACTCAGAATCCATTGTGCTGACATTAAAAAAAATAACTGAATGAAATATGGGGACCAAGGTTCTGGAAGGAAATTAAAAAAAATAGTAAAAAGTCCAGAACTTTTTTGTGACAACAGTTCACACAATACACAAAAAGCAAAGTAGCAATCAGAATGGGCAAGCAGTAGCTTTCAGGTTGTCATCTCTGATTAGCCTTCTACCCCACAGTTCCTAGTATCCCACTCATCTATCTGATATTTATCCAACAAACACTCATTCAGGAAATATTTATTGAATAGCTACTGTGTGTTATAATTTATTCCAGGAAATAAAATTTCAATAGTGAACATTCTTTCCACAAAGGATGGATGGAGTCCTTCCCACAGGGGAGGGGGGAAGGAGGACAGAAAAGAAACCAAGTAAATATACATCATGTGGCAACAGTGATATAAAGGACAGTGGGCACAGATGTGAAGGAAGCACAGTAGCAGGAATGACTTATGCAATGGTGGAGTTCTAAGAAGAGGGAATAACCAATGCAAAGGCCCTGAAACAGGTGTGGGCTTGACCAATTTGAGAAACATCAAGGAAGCTTATGGTCAGGAGATGAACTGAATGAAAGCAGAAGTGGTGAGATATGAGAGTAGACTGACAGTTACAGCTCAGATTCCATGGGGTCTGTAGGTTATGATAAGAAACTGGTTCTTCCTTTGATATGAAAGGAAGTCAACCGTTTTGAGACAGGAGGGAATATGAGAAGGAAAGTGATAGCACCTTTTGATACATGGGCCACTACCCAGGCATTATGATTAGTGAGTAGAATGCTCTTTATATTGTCCTTCCAGTGGTTGTAGTCTTGAAATTATAGCATGTCCTAGTCACTTCCACCTCCCATCCCTACCCCCATCCCAAATAATCTTGCCCTTTTTAGTCTTGGCTGTAAGGCTGATGGTTAGCGAATGTTTTGATTCATTGTGGGATCATAGGAAAGTTAACTTGGATCACTGCCTGGTTCAGAAGTCTATCATACATTACTACTTCGGAATTACCAACCTGAGCACTTCACTCTTCAATGGAGCACAAAGTAGTGATTTATGCATTTGCCAACTAAAGCAAAGAATAACAGCACAGACAAATGTAGGTCATGGACCAGCAATGCTACACAGACCATTCCACAAAAAGATGTACTTGGTAGTTCCAATGGTACCAAACTTTCCTGTTGCATTTCTGTAAACATGGATGCCTTACCTATACCTAATGCTAACTCATGAGGTTGACTCCTAGGATTCACACCTCTTCGTATTCAGTCTCTAACTCAGTAAATGGCACCAACTATCACCCAGCTGCATGTGCCTGAAATGTTGGAACCATTATCACAACTATCCTGAAATATTACATCCCTACTCAATCTGCACTTGCTATTAATTCTGGGAACCATTCCTTTCTCCTTTCATCTGGACCCTGGGCCCTCATTTGCATCCAAGCCACTTTTATTCCTCACCTGGCTGCTAGAATTTGTCCATACTTGATTTCCCTCTTTTGTCCACTTTATCCATACCCAATCTACTTCATTCTCTATCCACAATCAGAATTTCCTTTGAAAAATGAATAAGTATGATGTCTTCTGCCTACTGGAATTTTTAAATAACTTGTCTTCGTTATTAGAGATAAAGGGAATACCCTTCATATTGTCCCTTTAGAATTGTGCATCCACATACACAGGAAGCTTTCTCTGTTTTAGACCACTGATACTGAAAATACATCATGATTGTTTACAGTATAATCTCATAGCCCATTAAACTGAGAAAATCTTAACCTAATAAATCCATTCCCTTCTCTTCATTTCCAAGTTTTCTCAATGAAGTTATATTAAATGCATTTGAATATTTTCAAAAATATTCTGGGAATGTTAACAAGTATCAATGGGAAATTATTTTGAACACAATACTGATATGCAAAATACCTACCTGTCCAAATCTACACGCAATCACATTTAAATCTGTGACATCATAAAATCTGAAATTTAGTAGGTTGATAACTTTTTAAAGTAATAAAAAGACTTTTCCCCTTATGATTTTGAACTACCACTGACTTTAGAATTGTTTTTAGTTGTAGATGGCCTCAAAGAAAGTCCAGAAACAAACTGAATATGGAACTGTGATTAGCAAACATCTTCCTACTGCTGCTTTCTGAGGATTCAATCATAGCAGTTCTAAACTGAGGGCTGCTTAAGCACCTGGGAAAGCTGGTGATCATGTGCCTGATGCCAAAAATGCACTGTGAGATCAGCTGTTCTTCCCCATCACCTGTCTTCAGTTGAGGATTTAGCCAATAGTCAGCAATAACCAGGAGACATGCACATGGATATCCCTCAAGATGGTTCTAGGAACCAGTTTTGAAGACTTCCTAGCTGAGGCATCAGACATCACTGGGCAGAAGCAAGTCATCCCTGTATCCTGATTGTACCCTGTCTGAATTCCTTTCCCATGGAACGCATGAAGATAACAGAAGAGCTTTTTTAAGTCAGTAAAACAACTAAACTAGTGAACTTGGAGTGATAGTTATAAAACAGTAAGTAGTAGATAATCTTGGGACATAGAAGCAAGAAAGTCTCAAGACAAAATGGAGCCTCTGGCTTCGAGGCTGGGTTTAAGTTCAGGCTGAGAAGACCTCTGGTCTACTAGTGAAAGTGGAAAACACCTGGGGAGACCCTTATAAAGGTGGACAGACAAGCAGGAAGTATACGTTATCTGACACTGGAGAAGAAAGGTTCTTGTAAAATGTCAGGGGAGATTAGTAAATTTGTTGCCGGTGGTAATGTAGGATATGGAAAAATAAGACTTTTTTGTTATCAGTTAGGAAACAAAGGTTATGCATATCACCATGCACAATCATTTATTACATAAATAAATCATAGATAGTCAAAAAGATCTTTTGTTCCTAGCAGTTGGTGGTTCTGAGTCTTTAAACTATGACTTTGAGCTTTATCTCTTTAAATATTTTAATCTTTACTCCATCAACTCTTACAGGTTGCATTAGGAGGTATTTCATCTCTGCTTTCAGGTACCAGAGTTAATGTTAATGAGAAATTGAAGAAGATAATTTATTGGCATCAGGAGACCAGGGAGATACCTGCCATTGTGTTTCTTATGAAATAAAAGCAGTGTATGCTTACATAATTACAGTGAATACTTACATATGTAGTCTCATTTGATCTTTTCAATTATCTGTGAAATAGTCATTATTTCAATTATAAGTATGGAAACTATTCAGAATAAGTTATTTGCTCAATTAGTGATATTTGCTAGGGGGTTGGAGGGGTTTGGGGGCCCCATGTCTCTTGATTTTATAAATACTAGTAGTAAGGATTTTAGCATGCAAACTGAAACTCTAGTTCTTTTGGCAATACTGAGAATAGAGATGATGGTTACTTTGAGGCTTAAATTTAAAAAAGAAAACTCCTGACCATCTCTGTGGAATTCAGTAAGTACTAATCATTTATTTTTGCTTAATGTATGCAATTTTATGACAATGTGTGCTAAATTTATAGTTGTTCCTGTTCATCAAAATCATAATGCTGTTATGATTCCATCCAGGTATGCACAATAATGGGGAGTGTGCTCTACCACAGGACGTGGTTATAGAGGCCAATGGCAGAAAAAGCTTGACAAACTCATTTATCCAATGTATGTCCTTCATATAATGCTTAACACATTTCAAAATCATTTATACTACAGCAAGGTATTATAGTCAAATCGTTGGCTCCCCCCAACCCCCATTTTAAATGAAACTAATTTTTGGTAAAGGAGTGAATGTGGGTAAAGTTTGGTTCCTCTGCATAATTAATTCACCATTTGCAAATGATGCAATTTAAATGTGACTTGTTTGATTTTACTACCCTTAGTTGATTTAAAAAAAAATTGTTTTCCTTTTTACTAATGTGAAAGATAAGGAAATGCAATTGTTTTTTATTGCCTGAAAAGCAAAAGAAACAATTTCCTAGACAAAAGTAAACAGCTTCATAGGGTTGAGACTTTGTTAGACCAGATTTTTTGTTTGTTTGTTTGTTTGTTTGTTTTAATGATGTTGAAAAGTTCAATGTCCATGTTTATGCTTTACCATGAATTGAATTTCATCAATTTTATGTAGGATCGGTGACATATCTGCTCCACACAGTATGTTTTCCTTTCTTGAATATCCCTGACATTTTCTCAACTACTTCCTTCACATAAATTATTTGTCTACAATTGATGAACAAATCAAGGTGTGGTGAATATATGTAATAAATCAGTCTACAATGTTTACTTTTCTATTTCATTGTTTAAATAGACAGCACCACCTAGTGGATACAATTATTAAAATCTTATTGCCTGGTGAATATGGAAATGTACCTACAGTACAAGGAAAAACATTGAAATATTTTTTGATCTTATATTAAATATGATTTATTTAATTAATATTTATTATTCTTACTGATTTTCTTATCTTTGATTTATAATTTATTTGATTAATATTTCTTATCCTTACTGATTTTCTTACCTTAATAACATCAAGTTTTAAAAACATACACACCTAAATCATAACAAGTGTTATCCATTGATACACTTTTTAAGTTTTCTTATATTATTGAAAAGATACATTGAAGAATATCTTGATCTTTAAAAATTAAATATTTTTTTTCAGAAATTCATGTTCATGAAGCACTTAAATTCACCCACTAAAGTGATCTTACTGCACTTTTCTGTGAAATTAGTCTCATTTGTACTAAATCATAGTCACACGCTTTTAAATGACTTTACACCTAAAAGAACATAGAAATTAATGTGAGTCATTTGCGGGAGACATGGAAATGTTACAAGGTATTTAGCATGTTCAGAGGCAGTATTGAACTTGTACAAGAAGCATTTGATTCCAAATGTAACACTGCTGCCCTCTTGTGGGTTAAAGTACATATTTCCCGCTGGAAATAAAACTAGAACATCCAGGAAACAACGTTTTTGATACATAATGAGAAAACGATGTATGAGTTATTTTCAAACACACAGACAGCAATAACTATATTGGCTGAGGACTGGAATGCCCTAGTTAATGTGATCTCACGGTAAATAGAAAGTTAGTGATTAATTTATCGAACTTCTTGTTTGGTAAATAAAGAGCACAAAAAACCCCTACCCATGTAACTTGTAGCATTCTTAACCAGTTCCATAAACTACAGCTTTGCAAATGCCACACTAAACTAGCACCTTCCAACTAAAACCAGAAACTAATATAATTTGTTTACTTCTTTTATAATGAGACGTGATGGAAGAAACGGTGTTCAAATCACCTTTTGAAAAAAACCCTCTCTCTCATTTTGCAGTTGACGTATCCTGGGATGAGCTCAGGAACCTTTTCCAAGGTCCAGGACTGGCACTTACCTTGCGGAAGTACCATGCCCTTTGCAATTGTGGTGCTGAATGGAAAACAAGCTGTACATACGCATCCCAGACGCAGGAGCCAAGCTTCCCCTCAGCCCTTGTTGGCTGCGCCGCTGGTTGCTCTAGATGAATGAATGGTGCTTTTCAGATTTCTCCATATGAACAGGACTAATTCACTAAGCGCCTGCTCTGTGTGTACATCCCTCACCTCGGATTGTGAGTGTTATTGTCGATTAACAAGTAGGAAACAAAGCGGTGATTCGGCTTGGCCCTCATTCGCTGGAGCTGTAGAACAAGAGCTTAACTTCATTTTCCAACTCTCCCCAAAGTCCTCCGCCCCACCCACCCCAACCCCCCACCCGCCTCTGCTCTACCATACCCTACAGTGTACTTCACTTAGAAAATAAGATCTTATTACTGAGGAAGAGAGAAAATAAAACAATCTATTCTATACTGCCCTTATTTGTGCAGCATTGGAAGAAGCAACAGTCAACAGCAAAATATAACAACAACAACCAAAAAACCCAGGGTTGGTTAATTCTGAGTTCCACCGCCTCACCTCCTCCGGCGCGCCTATGGTGTGCTGCTGCCCCCTGGTGGAAAGTCCTGGTATCACAGAGCTTCGCCCAAGTGGTTTACTTTGAGGCAAAACAAAAACAAAAATCCTGTTTTTTCTCTTACTTTTTTCTGAAAAAAGGTCCACGATTTATCTACAGGTTCATTAAGTCTTGTCTAAATAAAGAAGGGAAGGTGAGAAAAGGAAGAGAGAGATAATGGGACACAATATTCTCAGGGATTTTCTTACAACATCTTCATTGCCTTTTCCTATGTGTTAAATTGGGAAACAATCTGCAGGAGTAGATGAGGTGCTTAGAATCTTAGCTGCTTCAGTTTAAATATGCATGGATTTTCCTTGCTTCCAATTTGCTTCCTTTCCAGTGTTGGCTTTTTGTCTTTTGGCTTTTTGTCATTCTTATGGCCTTCCCATCAACAAGGCAGCTCCAACATTGCACCCAATAACATAGATCAAGTGTGAGCTGCAGCGTCCTATTGAGTTTGAACTGTGGTCTTCCTAACAATTGGTTTTGTGACCCTGGCCACATTATGCAACTGCTGAGTTTCACTTTCTACCTCTAACATGGCGATAACCATACCTGCTTCATAGAGTTGTTGTAAAGGTTAAATGAGATGATTCATCTGTAGTGCTCAGTACAGTGCATGGAGAACAGTAAAAAAATTTAAGTTATCAATATACCAGTTGAGATTATATTAATCTTGCAAGTAGTTTTTAAATTTCCATGCTGCTTTCAGTTTTAGTTAGCTGGCATCCTCATTTTAGAAGCTTTCTAAAATCACTATATTAGCTTATATAGTGATGTAAAGCAATGGTATTTACTTATGCTCTCCTTAGAATAATTTTTTATTTAATAAATTCACTTGGGATAATTTTTACTACCAAAGGCAATTTCATCTATGAGCTGATGTTAGTTTAAAAAGTCGTTTTGCGTTCAAACTCTTGAACAAAAATATCTTATGTCTCTGGAGTTTTGTAGAAAGGGCTGAAAGTATAGTTTTGCTGCCTGAGCTAATGGCCTTCCTACTTGTTCTTGAATGATTATCTGCTCTACACTGTCGAGTCTCTACAGTGAGACTGCTATAGAGTAGATTAAAAACACATAATGAGGTATAGTCCTCATGACTCTCCCCAATAGTGAGAGTTTATTCATTCTACTCAGTAACAGAGATTTGGCAATAATTAAAGGTTTCAAGAAAATGCTCTTGTTAATTAGATCAGTAGAGTTGAACTTGGAAAGACTGTGATTGTCACTTCCAGGTTGACACATGCATCCATGCACCCTTCCCACCAATCTACTATGTCAAGTATCACAAGATTGAAGTCACACTGGGAAATGAGTTTGGAATTCTTTTAGAATAATGCATTTTAGGGAAATTTAACAGTGGGTAAATATTGCTTTCAAAATCAAAAAAGGAAAATGTAGAATCTCATTTTTAGGAAAAGATCTTTAAATATTATCTAGGGAACAATTCACTGTTTTTAAGCAGTTCTAAATGTTATATTTTAACTTATTTCCTTTTCCTATTGTTTGCTGAATTGTCCACATGGATGATAACCATATTAATTTCCATCTATAAAATCTCATCTGTAAAATTTCTAGTAGTGAAGGTGAAAACAATATTTCAAGGGTATTAGTGAATGGCATTCACTTTACAACACATACTAATATCTTACCCTGTGCATATTTCAAATAAATGTGACATTTTATATCTGCTAACAATATCTGACAATTTATTCACTTATCAATGTAATGTTTGTGAACTGAACTTAAAATACATATGCATCAAGCACTATAACCAAGTTATAGAAACAACCTAAATGCCCATATACAGATGAGTAGATCAGGAAGATGAGGTATACATACACGGTGGAATATGTCACAGCTATCAAAAAGATAAACTCTTGCCATTTATGGCAACCTGGATGGAGTTGTAGGGAATTAAGTCAGAGGGAGAAAGACAAAACCAGCTCATTTCACTTGTGTCTAGAGTAGAGAGAAACAAAGAAAAGAACAAATCAAGCCAAATTAAGAACTAACCCTAGAAAACTGACTTTATAATTGAGATCACCAGAGAGGGGAGGGCAAGAGTAAGAAGAAGATGGAACACAATGGATTCTGGTGCTGAATGGTGGCTATATTTTTATGGTAGATGTTGTGTAGCAGCAACACCTAGGGGCAAAGATCCTGTACTTCCAACACAAACTAAAATATATGACCAGTGTTACCTCAATTGAAAAAAGGAAAAGTAAATAATCAAATAAAAATAAGTAAATTATCATCCTGACACCTTAAAAATAAAAACAATTAAAATATAAATGATAGGATGCATGCATAGCCCTTTTTCTCCTTCCAAATATCTCCTTTTTATGGGAGAAATAATCTTGGGTAATTTTCGTTCAGGATTCAAAGTATACCCGGTACACTTGTCATTTTACAGATAGATCTTGGGAACAAGAGAAAAAAAAAACAAAAAAAAACATCTGGGGGCGTTTATACGGTTTGCAATCAAATAATCCAGAATGATAAGCGCTGCGGTGCAGTAGCTGTGTTGGGGGTCATTCCTTTTGATTTGTATTCCTATTGATCCAGTAATCATCTTTTATTCCCTACAGAACTGGAAACTGTAGCACCTTGAAACTTGGCCTCAAATATCAGCAATGCTCTGTAATATCCCATTCCAACAAGTCTGCTAGAGGGAAACCTGAGAGTCCTATGAATTTGGACTCTCCCAGGGGATGTCTTTGCTGTGATCAGATTCTGTCTATCTGCCATTGTTCATGAAGCCTCTGTGAAGAAAAGTGACCCGAGGGATTCTGACCCAGGCCCAGGGTGACTGTGACTATGACTGCAGGGCTTTGACTGTGAAAGGTGGAGCCAGGGGCACTTCTCAAAGGGAAGACTGTTTGGATTTTCTTTCTAGTTCTCACCAACCTGTGCGTATAAATGTGTTCATATTAAAAATTATTTTCTGTCCCTTTCCTCGACTTATCATTCTACATCTTCAACCTCGTGAAGCGTCTCTTTGTCCTAGAATGAATGTGGATCTCCACAAGAGACTCTTGTAGATCATTGCCCATCAGCTTCTTTGCCCTGCTGTAGAGGGGACCTGGCCCTACTGCTCCCTGAGTCTTACCATTCATCCTGGGTGCCATTGCTATGTGGGCTGCAACTTCTTGGTGGCACCGATCCTTGTTCTGGGCACTGTGACATAGGTGGACATGCTCTCTATCACTTTCTAATGGCATTGCCATTCAACTTATCCTTGATGCATTGAGCCCTTGAGGAACAAAAATATAAGACCTTGTCTAAAACCAAGGAAGCAAGCCTCTCCCTATTTTCTTACTCTTTCGATGGGGGTTCCCAGAGGAGTGTGTGTGCCTCATGTTAACCACAGATGTCACTGTTATTACTAGTTTGGATTTACTCTTCTGGCTTCCTCTTCATGTAGGGTGCAGTGTCTTCCAGAAGGCTCTTTTTCCCTTGCAAAGTGTTAGGTCATCCTATCACTAATTTTCTAGATGTTCTCTGATGTGTCCTAATTCTAGTTTAGCTTGAGATTGCATGATCTTATGTTCCAAAAATCACTTTCAAACTAGTAGTGATGTCCTGAGACAAACACTATTATACACAGTGGAGTTCGATTTTGAGAAAAGATTCATATTTAAGGAGCAATATACATGGAGGGTCAGGAGATAATAGGTAGAGTTGAAAAAAAGAACAATTAAACGTAAGCACAACAATTAAACGTAAGCAAACTTCCCCCCCCCCACACACACTTCGATAATGATGTGCATGCATCTTAATCAGCGGTTTGCTCCAGCCTGGTATAGAATCAAGAAAGGCACAGAAAACCTTGCGGCCTGGCTTACACGGTTAAGTTAGGTACTTACTTTATAACGCAGTGATTATTTCTCGTGCTGTAGCTCAAGGGCTCAGAGATCAAAGAGCAAGCCTCCTTTACTTGATACCAGCTCTACATGGGTTCAGCCCAGCTAAGTTGCTTTTAAATTCTGTGCTGCTCTCATTGTTGCACACTTGCAAATCCTCCCCAGGGACCAGGTGTGGGTCAAGCTGACCTCAGCTACACCTGAGCTAGTCTCCAAAGTGGGCACACTGAGGTCATCCTTCACCCGGGCTTCCCACACAATCATGCTGAGTGCTCCCAGAGAGCAAAAGGAACAGCTATAGTTAGATTTTTCATTTAAAATTTGGCACCGCCTGAAGTCATTCCCATTCCTTCCAACAACTGTTGCCATTATATTAAAAAGAGTAAATTTGCTGCTGCATTACTTACTGTCCAGAAAATCCAGCTGAAACCTGCTACTGCCAAATCTGCAGTTTCAATGCAAGGTCAGAGCCTTTAAATAGCTCCTGCTAGTGAGGATTTTCTGCTCTACAGAAAAAAATTTTTTTTTTTGATAAAGCCTCAGTTTGAGGGATTGGACATGGACCATTAGAAAATGGCCATCTCTGTCAGTCTCAATTTTTGACTGCCCCATGTGCAGACTTCTTAAAGGTAAAGTCTCTTCAGAGTTGTCTGAAGGGTCTCTTTAGATCAGAATGAGGGGACTTTTCTTTATTTACATTTTGCCAGAATCCCTCAGGTCTTTCTGGAAGGGCCCACTCTCCACACCTAACATACTTATGGTTACAGACTCACCAGTATACAAAGCTATTTTAAGAGGACAGTGAAAAGAATGGGAAGTTTTCACTCAGAAGGTCTCCAGATTGGGTCATGGCCTCCTCCTGAGATTTAATTTGATTTTGTTGACTTCTTTCACACTGCAAACAAGAAAGCAGGAATATACAGACATGGGTTGTTTCCCTTTTCTTTTTTCCTCTGCCCCCACACTATCTTGGACCTAAACTTTCCCAGATGATTGAACATATTGATTTGTGGCTTCGCAGGGAAATATGAATTTGATAAGATAATACTTTATTTTAATAAATGTGCAACTCTGTGAAAGCTTAACATTTTGACCTCTTCTTAAAACACATTCAGAGAATCAGGTATGGGAACTTGATTGCTTGGTTTGCTCACAATTTGAGTGCTTTGAAGACCACATCATCAGTCTCCTCTGTATTGGTAGGATGGTCCCCAACACCTCAGATTCAGAATAAAAAGATGCTTATACTCACTACCATGGCTGACACCTAAGGAGAACTCTGTTAAAATGTTCAGACAAGCTCTAACTTTCCAGAGGTTACTTCCATTCAAACATCTAATTTCTGGAGGCCACAACACATTTAACCACTTCCCACACAACAGTATTTGAAGACCATATTTCTTACTCTTGAGAATATTGCAGTATCTTGGGTAAATATCCCACAGATCAATTAGTCCTACATCTTGGTTTGTTTTCCCCTTTTAAAAATTATGTAACTACCCCTCCTCTCTCCCTCACCATAGCTTCAGATATGCTTTTTTTGCCCATTCTTTTGTTTAAAGTACTATCCCTTGATTTCCAGAAACTCTTTGTGGGCAGTGGAGAACTGGTGTGCCTGGTATTTACTGCTAATGACTCACAGATGGGGGAATTTTAAAACCCCATGTCACTTCTCTCAGTTGTGGACAACTTGGGGGGCACCTCTTTCATCAAAAGCTTTCCTGTAGAATCAGGTTGAACTGGGATTTAAATTACCCCTTGCTTGATTTCCTCTCCTTTCTCCTCTTTCCAGGTAATTTCCCTCATGAATCTTTCTTGAACGTGTCCTTAATAAACCCTTTTCATGCACATCCTCATTTCAGAATCTGCTTCTTGGTTACTGGGTATCATGACTTTGGAGAGCGTATCTTCCCTTAATAAGTAGCAATCAAAACAAACATTACTCCTGGTGTAGCTGATCATTACTAAGTAGCACAGAAGTAGCTGCTGGTTTGTTCTCAGCATTATATTTCCACTACTGTAACTTAAGTTTTTGTTCTATATTTAAAGAACCATATCACACCACTGATTGCTATCACTACTATGCTTTTCTGTTTGGACTATTAATAATCAGAATCCCTGCATTGATCCTGAAGTAATGGAGAATTCAATACTTATATTCTGTTTATGCATTTTTGTTAAAAATACTGGGGAGAATGCATTCACCATCATGGGAGAATAAGTTTATTATAGAACACCAGTTTTGATTACCACCAAGGGATAAGGATGCCATTGTGAAAGTTCAAGGGTTTAGCAGAGAATATCCAGGACACCAAAACAAGAAAAGGAGAAAAGCAGAGATTGGATTCATCAAAGAGGTAAAGAGGAACAGTTTTGCTTTATCCATATCACTTCTCCCTCAGGACAATACAATATTCTCAGCCTGTGATTGCTTCCACAGGTGAAAGTGACCACATGTGAGTGAGCACTGACTTGCCCAGATGTTTGAGAAGTTGTCTGTAGGCATGCACACATGCACACACACACACAAGCACCCCAGAGAGAGAGAGAGAGAGAGAGAGAGAGAGAGAGAGAGAGAGAGGAAGGGAGGGAGA
>PVHY01017912.1:0-19524 GCA_004024945.1 Uropsilus gracilis
TCCATTGGCCTGTTTGTCTGTTTTTGTACCAGTACCACGCTGTTTTAAGTATTATGGCTTTGTAGTACAGTTTGAAGTCTGGAATAGTAATACCTCCACGTCCGTTCTCTCATCTGTTTGTCAATAGGGTTTTGGCTATTCGGGGTCTTTTGTTGTTCCATATGAATTTCAGTAATTTTTGTTCTATCTCTTTAAAATAAATCTGCCTTTCTTTCTGTCCTTAATAAATTATGAGCCAGACAGACTCCTCACACTTTCACTTACTTTTTTTAAACTGCTTCCCCAGAAATCTTCTGGTTCTATTGTTTCACCATAATATTTTGCTCATTACATATTTACCCCTATAAAAACTACCAGTGGTTTGGACTAAATCAGAATGGCCTAGTGATTATAGCACCATTTCTCAGGAAAAAAGGTCTAGCACTTCCAATATCTTTTTTTATATGGTGGGTGCTATATGACCACAGCAATATTTTGTGAGTTTGTTTTTCTGCCTATTTCTCCCTTTGTCCAACCCAATTGCTTATAGCTTTGGGGAACAGATATGACAAAATAGACAGCAAAACTTGATAGTTTTCTCTGTCTTGCAGGTTTTCAAGACCAAAACCTTATGGAAATTTATATGATTTTCAGAGAAGCAAAGCAAATTATCAGTCCTTGACAGAAATGCCTTAGCTTGAATTTAAAAAGAGAACTAAGAAAATTTGACAATGAGGATCATGCATCACCATGGAGAGGGGAGACACTGATGATGTAGTAACATTGCTCAGGAAAGTTGCAGCACTGTGCATCTTGGATGTAGGGACTACAGTTACCTGGAAAGTTCCCATTGTCTTCATCACTCGAAGCAAGAGAGCCTTAGGACCAAGGATCAGGCTCCCAAAATGACAAATCTCTCAGAGTAACTTCTGCAGAGAGCTAACAAAAATGTTGAATTTTGTAGGATGTCCTGGGTATGGGGTTATTTAAATCAAGAATGAGATCAATTTACCTCCCACTGTAGTGGCCAGGAACTTGAACAATAAAATTAACCAGTTTAGAGAAAATGTGAAATTTCTAGCATATTCAATTTTGTAGGTTGTGAACTGGTAACTACATAAATCTAACTAATCTACATAAATCTAGCTGTCCCCTATGTCCCCCTCACCCTTTCTTCTCCCCCACATCTTTCTTCCTTATGTTTATATGTGTATATAACTATAGATGGAACTGACTTTTCATGTTATATGTTGTAACCCTCAAGCAAAGTCTGGGTCCTAGTCCAGATACCTTACCTAGAACAGTCTTGGTGAATTATTCATAGTACCCTGTTCACTCCCTAGATGACATCTATTTGGATAACATGTTGAATATTCAGCCAAGTTGTTGTCTACACTGCTCTTCGTCTCTTCCTGCTGCTTCATTCTCAAAAATGCCTGAAATGAGGATTGAGCATTGTGCAAGCCCAGGAACCATGCACATTGTTTAAATTTTAGTAGGACCCCAGGATTAGCTTGCTTTTGCCAGTAGTGGTACAAGTTTTGTGAGCTGAACACTGTACTCTTTAGAGAGCCATTTTAAATACAAGGAATCCAAAATCACAAAAATAAAATTTGCCACTAAATTGAATATTTATTTTAAATGAGGTAAGAAATCAACTAGTTACAGATTTCAAAACCTGAGGTGGGTGAGGGAACTGCCACAGAATCACAGATTCAGAAAAAATTTTTTACCAGTTTTTTACTAAATTTTTGGCTTCAACGACCTATATATGCTATGATATTTATGTAATAATACTTAATGCAGAGTTACCAGAAAGAGATTTGAGGCTTTCCTCCATACTGATTGACCACTTACCTTTTTGATAATTGAGAAGATTTAGTGTGCAAAGGTGCACAGGTACATAGGTTAACTTACTTTTGAGAGTATTACTGTAAGTTCATTACATAAGTACTGGAACTTAATGAATTCCATTTTTTGGCCATTCTCATAAAAAAGACACTAATAACTGGTACATTTATAACTATTTATTATGCATTCAAAAACTTGTTCCTGATTAGAAAGAATTGTTATTTTGAGTAGACATCAATGAAAGCATATTCTTCCATATACACTTTAGTTATCAGATGCCTGCTAAGACTATTCTACAGTTGCCAGTATTATACACTACAACTGTGTGTCTCTCCTTATCATACTGCTGGTGGAAGGTGTTAATAAGCATGCTTATTTATATCTGCACCATCATGACACAGAGCAGGATGAGTTTGCTGCTGTAGCTAGGAGGAGGAGTTCTGCAGACCATTCCTGGTTATCTGTGCAACTGAATGAAGCAGGTAACAGCAACTACTTTTTAAGCATACAGAGTCTGTGAACTACATAAATATCCTAATAAACCCAAACAAAATTCATCCTCAACTCAAATTCCCTTATCTGGATCCCCAAAATGTCAAGGATCACACTGACTTTACCTGACAGTTATAGGTGTTGGTAGGATACTTGGGAATGTAAAGACAATAACTCTAGGTGATTGCAAATTTTCCACAAAATAGACATGAAAAGCCAGGGCAAGTAGAACATCTTGAAGTCAAAAGTTTCTTTGGAGTTCCTGTAGTCAATCTTCATCTTGCCCTTATTTTCCTTATTAAGCACATGTACTTATCCTAGGTACTGAATTTGGTTCTGGAGTACAAAATAAGAATTCAGGAAAATGTCTGACTTTCTGACTGGCACACATTGAAGTTTAGTTTTTCTAGTTCACCAATAGTTCTGCCAGAAAGTTGTCAGAGCTCACCAAGAAACTCAGAGGTTTCTGGACTG
Source organism: Uropsilus gracilis (assembly GCA_004024945.1). NCBI lineage: Eukaryota > Metazoa > Chordata > Mammalia > Eulipotyphla > Talpidae > Uropsilus > Uropsilus gracilis. The sequence continues at coordinate 2,797 of PVHY01017912.1, forward strand.
GAGGAACTCTCTTGTCTCCCTTACCTTCTTCCTCTTAGTCTTTCCAACAAACCACTTACTCGGTAGCCATCAGCTAAGCTTTCCTAATAAACTATTTCTTTATTTTCATGTGTCTGGGGTGTTTGTGCCAAGCCATGTTTAATTCAGGGCCTAACACACCCAGTAATTCTGGGATTTACCCATATCTCCTCTAGGCACCAGCTTGAGTATAATGCAGGCTTCAAGGAAAGGTCCCGTAAACATGTAAAGATTTCTGAAGATTCCACTCCTGTCAAGAAACAAACAAGTCATCTTCACAGCCCCCTATGATATACAGGAATCTGTTGCCTAAAGATAGAAGTATTAGCAATAAGCACTCAACCTTGCATCTCTGCAGGGCAGTCTTCAGAAATGAAGAAGTAAATCTTGCATTGCCTTCTTCTTACACCAGCTTATCATATCATTATAGATCAAGACAATTTAAACAAAAAATCTCCCACCAATAAATAGTGCTTAGATGCTTAATGTCAGTTATTCACTTTTTTGGCCTATATAAATGAAATTCAAGTTTGCTTTTGGTGGAATAGCTATTTAACTGTTTCTTGGGTTCAAATTTTACTTTAATTATTTAAAAACACTCTTTCCTGAACTATTCTTTAGATTCATATTTTCAGTTAATAATCCCTTTTGGAAAACTTCAGGGAGATATATACCTGAAATACCAGCATTTTGTATTTATAATTTATAACCAATTTCAGCACATACTCTTAAACTTCAGTTCTGACTTTTAAGCTATTTCATTTTATAAAGATTTTGGTTATAGCATCAAAATATCCTAAGGAAGAGAGTAAAATGGGATAAATATGGAAGTAAAAAGAATAGTCCTGCTGGTGAGTCCTCCTCTGCAATGCTTAAGAATGCAGGAAACTCAGAAAGGAACAAAAGAATTGATTTACAACAGAAAAGATCAAACTGAAAGATAAGGATATAGAGAGAAAATTTGCAGGTTAGTCCATTTTCAGATGTAATTGTCTTATCTGCAAATGGTATCAGCTGAGCAGAGATGCTAAGAGATGACTGAATACTAGGTTTTTGGCCTTTACATCGCACAAGGAGAAGCTACATGGGAAGTAAAAACTTAGATTTTCACATGAGTCACCCCAGAAACAGGTGTCCTGGTATGAGAATAAAGATAATGTGTGAGTAGAAAATAATGAGACTTAGAAATTATGAATATCAAGCATGCTGCATTTTTCTTGATTTCTTAGTTCTCTTGACACTTTGTGGTGAAATTATTTTGTAGTAAAATTTTACAACTCCAAAGCCAAATTGTTTACAAGTAGACTCAGTAACTTTAGTTCTATAATACCTGGAATGTGTCAGAACCAGCGAACCACCAAACTGAAGCACACAACTTTGTGGAGGGGAGGAAAGGGAGGAATGGTGGGGAGTGTGTGTGGGGGTGAATCCCTGGGATTATAAAGATGTGAAATTTATATATAAATAAATTTTTTTAAAAATACCTGGAATGCAAAAAATATTCTCTCGATAGATAGTGAGACAGACAGACAGAAAGACAGAGATAGATAGATAGATAGATAGATAGATAGATAGATAGATAGATAGATGGATAGATGGATGGATGGATGGATGGATGGATGGACGGACGGACGGACGGACGGACGGACGGACGGACGGACGGACGGACGGACGGACGGAGGGACGGATGGAGAAAGGGAGGGAGGGATGGATACAATATACCCAGGAATGTAAGAACATATTTGGGCACTATATACATTGATTTCTGTATAAAGCTATTCATGAAGATGGAAAGCAGAGGAAAGAGATAGACCTTGAGTAAGTCTTTAGTCCATGTTTTATTTAAAATAGCATTTTGTTTACAAAAATAATACATTGAAACAAGTAAGATAAAGTGTTGATAACTGTCTCAATTTTGGATTCCTAGGTAGGCAAGATTCACCCTTATCAAGAACTTGGAGAAAAAACAAGTCATCTGAACACACATTTTTCCTCTTATACTTCAAGATCATAACGAAAAACTTGTGAATAAAGCTGTCTTAGAAATGGCTGTGATACTAGCAATCAGAGAAATGCAAATCAAAACCACAATAAGATACCACCTTACACCAGTAAGAATGGCCCACATCAAAAAAAAAAAAAAGGGCAACAACAAGTGCTAGCATGGATGCAGAGAGAAAGGAACACTCTTACACTGCTGGTGGGAATGTAAACTGGTCCAACCACTGTGGAAAGCTGTGTGGAGGACCCTCAAACTAATGAAAATGGAACTACCATATGACCCAACAATTGCTCTTCTGGGAATCTACCCAAAGGAGACCTCAATACTTATACAGAGGGCCACTTGTATTCAGATGTTTATTGCAGCACTATTTATAATTGCAAGGTCAGGGAAGCAAACCAAGTGTCCCAAAACAGATGAATGGATGAAAAAGATGTGCTATATATACTCAATGAAATACTACTCATCAATTAAAAATAACAATTTTGATGAATCTAAGATAACATGGATGTACCTAGAAGAAACCATATTAACAGAAACAAGTCAAAAAGAAAAAGACAGAAACCAAATGGTTTCAGTAATATATGGGTTATAGGAAAAAGCAAAAGGCTAGGAAGAAAAGTCAAAACAAGCTAACAACCAAACTAAAGTACACTTGGGAGAAAAGCGAGGACAGAGATAGGAGGGAGCAGTCTGGGAGGGAAGGTGGTGGGTTATCCCTAAGGAATACAAAGATGTGAAATATATATATATGTAAAATATTTGATATATTTTTTAAAAAAGAAACTGCTGTGATAACAGAAATGTCAATACGGAATACCTGTGTACTTGTTAGAGCTGCTGGCTTCTTGGAAAGACTGAGGAAGTACATCTTCCAAAGTGCAGAGAAACTGCATGAGTTCACTAAGCCTCATGTTACTAGAATGAAAGACAATCCCTAGAAACTTGTGTGAAGTAGTTTTCAAACTGAATTATTCTGTTTCAAGATGAAATTTAAGGGTTTCATTTCACCAGCAGGATACATGAGATAGAGTTTTAACCTGTTTGCTAGATTAAAAAAGCTAGGTATTCCATGGATGTTCAAGTCATAATGGTTTTAAGAGAAAGGAGTTTCTCACTTGCAGGCCCACTTGTCTCAGTGTCTTCCCACAACTCCAGCTCATACTAGTGCCAACTCACCGTTCAAGGCTCATTGTTCTCCAGGACACGGAGCAGGGACTGGCTTAGCAATACATGGGCATAGTGTGGATCTGGTGCTGAAGAACTGAGACCCTGTCCTGGTGAGCAGCTGATCAATTTCTAAGCAAAGTCAAGGGGCACATGTCATATCTAATTTTATGAGTCATCAAAAGATCTTGTTTAAGGAATTCTATAGGAAAGAAAAATTTACCTATCAAAGAAAGAAAAGCACTCCCTAACTCAGTCTCCCAGTTACATTTTTAGATGCCTGGGGTCTTGGACACTGGTAGAATGACTTATTTTGTGTTTTTCATATCAAAGCATGCCACTGTTTTTTGTTTGTTTGTTTTATTTTTATTTATTATTATTCTTTAAATCACAATCTCGGCAAATGGTTTTTGGGGTACCTCCCCCCCTCCCACAGGTGCCCCCTCCATTCTCTCACACCCCACTCTTTCTTGCTTGCTATTCTGTGTAAAGTCCATTCATCTCTTTCTTTCCTGTGGCAGTTGTTCTTTCATTGGGTGAGGTATGGTGTTCTTGGAACCACGCGAGCCTTGATGGTAGGTTTTCAGTCCAGTTTGTGCTGGGCGGCCAGTCTATTTTTATTTGTGGTCTATTCATGCCTTCTCGTTGGAGGCTGTCTTCTCCAATCCTATTTCTGTTGTTTTGCTGCTTTACCTTATGTTTCTGGCATCAGATTTAGGGGGTCTCACCTCTGGCCAGTGTCGGTGAAGAAGTTTCTCTGTGGATACAGGCATCTGTGAATGGCCATTTGTAGATCGTCTCCTCTGCTTCAGCGTGCAGCTTTGCTGTGGGGCTGCTGCCTCCAGTCTTTGATCTTCCTCTCCTCTCCCATAGTGTCGGGAGAGGCACCTTGCTCTCCTAGAAGGCATCTCCAAGATGATGAGGTCTTGGGTCTTCCAGACCCGGTGAGCACACAGGTGCACATCGTGACATTGTGTTTCCATATTTGTTTCTTCTGTCTCGCGCGCACCGGTTCTCTAAATTGTATGTCCTCTGTGTCCAGCTCAGGCTTGTGGGCTGGATATTTGCCTGGTTCCTCACTCATTTTATGATGGGGTTTGTGTTATATATGTTTTTGCTCCTACTGAAGATTAGGTGGAGAGTGAAATGGAAGTGGCATCCTGTCCCACTCCCCCTCCCCTGCTCGCCCACCTGCACGCTGGTACCTTCCTGCATGGGGGCAGGGCCCAGATGTCTGTGAATGTCTTCCAAACCCCTCTTAGGCTGGGTCTTGGGGTCAAATGCCTCGACTGATCTGGGCTGCAGATGGCTGCCCCATGCACAACTATCTGCTGGTAGATGGGGTTAAAACCCCATCCAGTCACCCCTCCTGGACTCTCCAGGCTAAGGGGGGCTTACCCTGGGGTCTTCTCCACCTTTGCTCCCTGCTGGCTAGGAGCAGCAGCGGGGGAACCCCGGGTCACATGGAGCAGCCAGGCTGAGACAGCTATCTCTGAATGGGGGCAGATAACTTGCCCCCAATTGCACCCTCTGCAACAGAGGACGCTACCTCGCTGAGGCCTCCCATCTAGGTGTGGCTCCCATCTAGGAGGGGCCACTATTAATCTCAGTAACTGCAGCAACAATAAAAATGTTTTCTTTTTAAAAATTTTATTAAAAATGTATTAGCTATTATTTTTCTTACATTACTGTAGTCCTCATAGTTCTCCTGCCACTATATCGCCTACGAACTGCCACCATATTACCCTGTGTTCCTCACTCCCCTATTTTTCCCCCAACCCACCCTTTCCTTTGCTGTATACTTCAATTCTATGATCAGCTTGCCAGTATTGATTTTTCTTGTTCTTTTGTTTGGTTTCCCTATATTCCACTTATAAGTGAGACCATCTGGTATTTATCATCTTTATTCTGATTAATTTCAGATAGCTACTACCTTCCAGCTCCATCCACGTTGCTATACATGGCATGAATTTGTCTTTTTTGATAGCTAGTTAATATTTCATTTGTTGTAAATAGTGCTGCATTAAACAAAAGAGAACAGGTTTCCTTTTGAATTAGTGTTTTTAGTAGGCAAAAATTCTACCACTGAACTACCAATATACCTTTGAATTAGTGTTTTTGTGTCCTCAGGTAGATTCCCAGGAGTAGAATTGCTGGATCATTTGTAGATCCATTAGTGTACTAAGGAAGCTACAGATGACTTTCATTAAAATGATCATTCTAAAAAAAGGAACATACAAATTCAATGTAATGCAAATGAAAATCTCAATGGTATTCTTCAAAGAAATAGAACAATAGAAATGTTGAAATTCATATGGAACCACGCACACACAAAAGAATAACAAAAGCTCTCCTGGTTAAAAGAGGGAAGAATGGAAGACTTCAAACAAAACAACAAAGCATGATAATAAAAACAGCATGGTATTGGAACAAAAGCAGACACAAGAAGCAATGTACTGGAACAAAAGCAGATACAAGAACCAATAGAAAATAGATAGGAAGGTCAGAAATGAAACCACACATACATTGCTAACTAATCTAAGATAAATTAGTGAAGAAAGTACACTGGAACAAGGAAAAACCTCTTCAATAAATTGTGTTGGGAAAAATGGACTATAACATGCAAAGAAAATGAAACTAGACTTTTCACACCATATTCAAAACTAAACTCTAAATGGATGAAAAACTTAAATGTAATACCTGACACCATAAAATATATAGAAAAAAACATAAGCAAAACTTTCCATGACATACATCTCATGAGAACAGTTTCTATTCCATATTTTAATTTATTCAGACATACAACATCTAATGCTTATACTATATATGTGTGTTTTATTGTTCACTACATAGATGAGCACAGAGTATAGTGACCTTTCCAAGGTGAAAGAATTTGGAAAGCATTGCCATCTGGATCTGTTTACTTTGGTCAGTGGGTGTTCTAAGGCATCACAACAAAAACATAAGGTCTATTTTACCCAGAGTGTAACCAAAATCTACTTGATGTCTCTCAGACTTCTGATTTAAGTATTTAAAATTAAAACTCATATCCCCATGTTATACTAGACCTGCTCCCAAGTAAACTTCCCCATCTCTGCTAAGGTAACTCCTTTCTTCTAGCTGCCTAGCAAGCAAACAACATTGAAAGCATCCTTCACGCTTCTCTTTTTCTCACACCTGCATTCAATTTATTGCAAAATTCTTTTCACTTTACCTTGATACCCATAATCTGATCATTTCTTACCACCCTACATTTATCAACGTAATAACTGTCCTCATCACTTGCATGGATTCTCCTAATTAGTCTCCCTACTTCTTTCCAATGTCCTCAATAGCACTACCAGGGTGATCTTAGGTCATTAAGATATAATAGCTATTTTTCTCCCTAATATGTTGCAAGGGCTTCTCATTTTGCTCAGGATAAAAGTTGAAATTTTAACAACTACTATAAAATCCTGTGTTTTGTTCCTATCCTAACTATTCCTTCAGAATTTCAAGCATGTTCTTTAGAAAGTTCCTTGAATTCTTCTTGGAATCATCTTTTCTCAGATTTTGCCTGACTCCCTCATTCCAAAATTCTCCTTCTCACTGAAGGTTGCCTTGAATTTTTTACTACTGCCTTTTGTTCTATACCATTGTATCTGATCCTGCTTACTTTGAGCTACATTTTTTATATCACATTTATTTCCTTGTGTAATATCATCAATATAATGTAACAAGCAATAGATAAGTTTTCTTATTCAACGATATTCTCTGGCACTCTTTTGAGGGCTATACACCCCCTATTACATTGGTAATATTATATGACTTCTTCATTTGATGGTATACAAGCAAAGTATGCCATATAAGCATTTCCAGGCAGAAGTTTTAGAGTCAACATATGGTCTGCCATGTTTTTTATCCTTTGGTGATGTGTTTTGCCTTTGATCCTGCCACTTAGCAATGTAGGTATACTTTTCACTTTTGCTTTGTTTTGTTGATTTATGTCAATTCTTTGTGGAGCTTAGACATTAGACCCTTGTCAGTTGAGTGTAGTGTAAAAACTTTTTTCTATTCATTTGAGTGTCTTTTAAAATATTTTTTCTTATTTGCTAAAGAAGAGCATTTTAGTATAATGTAATACCAGTTGATTTTTTTTACATGCTCCTTCATTTTCTTTGCATGTGTAGATGTGTTCTGAAAGATATTTTTGTGGCATAAGTCACAGAATTTTGCCTATGATTTCTTCTACGTATTTTATGACTTTTGGGTCTCATATCTAGATCTTTTATCCGCTTTGAGTTGCCTTTCCTGGCTGGTGTAAAGGAGTAGTTTAGATTCATTCTTTGTATGCAACAGTCCAATATTCCCAATATAATTTATTGAAGTGTCTATCCTTTTCCCAATGTATATTTAGTGCCCCTTTGTCAAAGATTAATTGACCATACATGTATGGCTTTAGTTGTGGACATTTGATTCTGTTCCATTGGTCTGCGTGTCTGCTTTTGTTCTAGTACCATGTTATTTTAATTATTATGGCTTTGTAATATAATTTGAAGTCTAGGAGAAGAATACCTCCATTCTCTCTCCTTTTGGTCAGGAAAGTTTTTGCTATTCAAGGTCTTTTATTATTCCTAACTAAGTCCAGTAATTTTTGTTATATTTCTTTAAAGAATGTGTTTGAAATTTTTATTGGAATAAGCATTGAATCAGTACATTGCTTTTGGTAAGATGGCCATTTTAATAATGTTTATTTTTCTAATCCATGAGCAGAGGCTGTCTTTCCATTTATTTATATTTTATCTATTTTAACAATGTTTTATAGTTTCCTTTGTATAGATATTTCAAATCTTTTGTTGGGCTTATTTCCACTTATTTTGTTATTTCTGTTTATTCTTCTCCTGGTTTTGATCTTAAGGCTTTTCATTAGATATTTTGAAGTCGAAGTTCGATAGTGGCAAGTTTCTGAAGACTTTACTTGTCTGAGAATATTCTTATTTTTCTTTCATATGGGAAGGAGATCTTTGCAGGGTAGAGTATTCTTGGCTGCCATTTTTTGTCTTGGGGTTTTTATTATTAATTAATTAATTAATTAATTTATCTATTTATTTATTGAGACTAGGTATCATTATGTTGAGGGTAGTCTTAAACCAACAGACTCAAGTGATCCCTAGCCCCACCCTCCTAGGCAGCTGGGATTACAGGCATGTGCCACCACACCTGGCTATCTTGGAGTTTTTTTAAATAAGTGGCTCAAGTCTCTCATTGCCTGAAGTGCCTCCTCAGAGAAATCTGAAGTAGTCTAACAGGTTTCCTTTTGTATCCTATTTATTTCTGTTCTCCAGTCAGTTTCAGTATTCTTTCTTTATTTCAGACTCTTGGAAGCTTTACAATGATGTATCTTGCTGTGGGTTTTCTTGCATTGAAGTAGTTTGGTTTCCCTCTGGCTTTTTGTAAGTTTATTTTCATTTCCTTATTCAGGTTTGGGAAGTTCTCTATTATTTCTTTAGATAGGATTTTTGACTCTTTTTCTAGGATTCCAATTACTCTTTCTAGGATTCCAATTTCAATTATTTCCTTTCTTCAAAGTATCTGATAGATCTCTGAGTTTTCCTTCTGTTTTCTTCCTTCCTTTGTATTTATCTTTTCTTTGTTGGCCCTTTATATTTCAGTGTCTTTGAGGGTACTGATTCATTCTTCTATTTCATCTAACTAGTTTTCATGGCATTTCCCTGCATTTTTGAGCTCCTTTCTTGCTCTTTTTATATCCTTGATCACTTTCTGTTTTAGAAAGATGGTTCTTCAGTTCATCTATTGTTACTCCTATTGATGCCTTCTATTTTTTTCTAATTCTCTAACTCTTTAAATGCTTTTATCATGATGAGTTTGTATTCTTTGACAGATAAGGCATTTCTTCTATGTCATTATTGGGTTCTGGAAGTTATCTTTCCTTTGGTACTGTATTATTTACTGTGGTTTGCTTATGGGCTTTCTCTGTATTAAGACACTATGACTCTTGTTATTGGCTGCCTGGTTGTTGAAAAGTTTGTACCAGGTTCTGGATGATTCTGTCTTATGCTTGAGTGTCTTGGTTAAGTTGATGCCTAGCTGTTACCTGCTGCATTGGTTGGTGTTTTTTGTTTTTTTTTTTTGCAATGGACTGGTGGGTTTGCTGGTAGAACTCTCTTCTTCCACCCGTGTGTTTCTTTCCCTCAGATGTTGGGACAAATGCTCCACTCCTAGGTTTGCTTAGGATTGTTAGCTCTCAGGTGAGGTGCTGGAGCTTGGGTTGTGCTGTCTTCCTCTTCTCCTTGTGGCATGCACTAACTCTGGCACCCTCCCTGCAGTGTCCAATTGCTATGATACACATATCTGGGCATCCTGCACATAGAAAGGGCACTGAGACCCATCCTTGCCAGTTTCCTCTTTACCTGTGGCACTGAACACCAGCTCTGGCAACCTTTCTTTGATGTTCAATTGCTGGAGAGTAGGGCCTGGAGTGTTGGGTATGTAAAAGTGGCTAGGAGCTGCACTTGTGAGGCTCTCCCCTCACCCAGGATATGGGACACAGAGCCTGTTGACTTCTCCAAGATGTTCAATCACTGTGAAGCACAGATTCAGGGGCCTTGCACACAGCAATGGCACCAGGGCCCACCCTTGCTGGTTTCCCCTTCACCTGGGATGCTGGGTCCCAAATCAGCCAGCCTCCCTTCAGTGTTCAATTGCTGGGCTGCTTAGCATAGAGGACCTTGCATGTAAAAGTGGCTTGGGAGCTGTGATTATGGGGCTCTCTTCTCACCCGGGTCACAGAGTGCAGAGGCTGGCAACCTCCCCAAGATGCCCAAAAGATATGGCAGTTTTATAATTTTAAAATAGCTGTAATTGAGCTATAACTTGTGTAAAAATTAAATTAGGTAATTTTGAGTATATGGCTTTGATTCATAATGTTTGTATGCAATCACATACCCACTGCTGCAAATAAGATATCAATAGTCGTATCCCTCCTTTAAAGTTTCATCATGGATTTTTATATTCATTCCTCTTCCCCTATCCCAGCCAAGAGCAATCAGTGATCTTTTTGTTTCTATATTTTATCCTTCTCTAGAAACTCACATATAATGAATCTTACCATTTGTGTCTCTTATATCTGACTTCTTTCATTTAATAATACTATTGTCAACTCATCATATTTTTGGATAGTTTTTTTTTTATTATTCAGTAGTATTCCAAAAGTATGCACTTGAAGAATTTATTTATACATTCACAAACAGATGAACGTTTGGGTGGTTGATAGATAACTTTATTGTAGTAAAATAACCCATACTTTAAAATCTACCCTCCTTAATTTTTAACTGTACAATTCAGTAACATTTACCACCTTCACAAGGTTCTGCATCCAAAACTATAATCCAGTTCCAAAACTTCTCACCATCCCGTACAGATACTGCACCCATTAGGTACTAACTCTCCTTTCTCCTCTCCAGAGTCTATGTTAGCTCTTGTTTACTTTCTGTATCTATGAATTTGATTATTTTAAGTACCTCAAACTTGTGGAATGATAACATATTTAACTTTTTGTGCTGGCTTATTTCACTAGCATAGTGTCTTTAGTGTTCATCCATATGGTATCATACCAGAATTTTGTGTGTGTGTGTGTGTGTGTGTGTGTTTAAGACAGAATATTTCCCTTTTTGTTATACCCAGCACATATTATTTACCTACTCATTTGTTAATGAACATTTGGATTGTTTCTAGTTACTGGCTATGATGAACCATACTCCTACTTTCTAATTTTACAAGTATCTGTTTGGAGTTTCTGCTTCAAATTTAATGAAATTGCGTACACATTGAAATTGTATTATATATACATAGAAATTGAATTGGTGATTCTCTGTTTTAATTTTTACATACCTGCCAAACTTTTTTCACAGTAGTTATACCATTTTATATTCTACCACACTATAGAAAGTTGCCAAATTCTCCACATCTTTGTAACACTTATTTTCCATTTAAATTTAAAGACTTTTAAAAATAATAGTCATCAAAATAGCTATAAATTTTGCAATTGTAGTTTGACTGATATTTTCCTAATAGTAACTATGTTGAGCGTCTTTTCATGTGCCTGTTGACTATTTGTTTATCTTCTTTGAAGAAATGTTCATTCAAGTCTTTTGCATATTTTTAAAGTAGATTATTTATCTTTTTTGTTGCAGGAGTTCTTTCTGTATCCTGGATATTAAACCATTTTATGATTTATAAATATTTTCCCATCTTGTGAATTGCTTTTCCAATTTCTTGGTAGAGCCCTTCAATGCACAAAAATTTAAATTTTGAAGAAGTCTATTTTATTATTTTTCTTTGGTTGCTGTTTTTGGTATCATATTCAAGAATCATGACAAAAATTTTCCCCTACATTTCTATTTAGGAGGTTTTTTAGTTTCATGTCATACATTTAGATCTTTGACATATTTTGAGTTAATTTTTTGCATGGTATTAAGTTGGTGTATTAGTCTGTCCCAAGACCAGTTTCCAAGGAGTATATGAGACTTTGCCTGTGAACAAATAACTCTCACTCACAGCAGTTTGTCAACTCAATTCACCTTAATTCTAAATAGCTCCACTTCAGAGGACAGTTGCAAGCTAGACTGCTCCCTGTGCTTTTCATTGACTATGTATTAAGAAGAACCAGTACACCCTCAAGCTCATTAATTTGCTGAATGGCACATAGAATTCAGAAAACCAATTTACTCCCTGGGCCACAAATTTGTTGCAAAAAACAAAATTCAGAAATAAGCAAGTAAAAGAGATGCTTAGGTAAGATATGGTGAAAAGTCACAGAGCTTCCAAAGCCTCACCAGGTGTTCATTCCCTTCCTAATTTCCACAAGCTTTTCTTTGAAGCTTCCAATATTTTAAACACAAGATTAATTCCCATGGCAACCATCACCACCCCAAAGTGTTTTCCAAAAGTGTACTAAAAACAACAAGAAATACCACTGATATTCTTAGCATTTAGGAAATTCCAGGATCTTTGGGAACTGTGTATCAGGAACTATGGATGAAAACCAAATATGTCTGAGATATTTATTTTATCACCTGAATGGCCAAATATATTTATTTAAGAAGTTTAAATATTGCTGTTAGGATCCAACTTCATTGTCATTGTCCCAATACCATTTCCTGAAAAAAAAGAATGTGCTCCCATTGAGCGAATGTGGTACCTTTACCAAAAACCATTTGATCATGTATCTATAAAAACTTGCGGGTTTTTTTTGTTCCATTTTTATATGAATCCTTATGTGAGTATCACAGTGTTTTTGTAGCTGCAGCCTTATAGTAAGTTTTGAAATCAGGAAATATTGAGTTCTCCAATTTTATTCTTTTTTAGGGTTGTTTTATTTGTTTTAGGGTCCCTTGAAATTCCATGTGAAATTTAGATTAGCTATTTCTATTTATGCGAAAATAAACCCACTGCTTTTGAGATTTCAACAGAGATCGTATTGAATCCTATGAAAAGTATATAAATCATTTTGGGTCACATTGTCATATAAACAATATTGTAATCTGATTCTTGACCACATTTATATAATATATTTTTTTAAAAATCATATATATTCACATTTATTTTTAATTTTTTTTTGAATTTGTGTATCTTCATGAACAATTTTCTATCAAGACTATATTTGCTTATCACACTGTATGATGCAAAGATATATGTTCACAGTCTCTTCCTGCAGGTTAACAAGAAAAACAAAAAACCCATAGTCCTCCACCATAGCCCATTATGTTACATCCACATTTGACTTCCAATCTCCCCTACTCCTCTGATAATTTCAATTCTATTCAAATTCCTAGGGTCTGTTTGTCAGTTAGTTTTGGTTCTGTTTGTTTTTTATTTTCTCTATAATACAGTATTTATGTTTCACCTCACTTATTTCATTTAACGAAATCCCCTCCAGTTCCATCTTTATTATTTGAAATGACAATATTTAACCTTTTTTATACCTGAATAGTATTCCACTGTGAATATATGTATCTACCACACCTTTTTAATCCAGTCATCTGTCCTTGAGCACTTAGCTTGTTTTCATAGCTTGGTTATTGCAAACTTGGCTGTTGAAATAGCTATTATAAATAGGAGTGAATATATCACTTCTTATTAGTGTTTTTGCATTCTTTGGGCAGAATACAAAAAAACTAGTCTAATTTTAATATTTTTAAAAATCTCCACATTATTTTGCAAAGGGCTAAACTAGCCTACTCACCATGAAGAGAGTATGAGTTTTTCTTTTTATCAACACTTCACCAGCATTTGTTGTTGTTGTCTATGTTATGTTATGGGTCATTTTCACAAAGGTGAGCTATCGCTCTTTTATAATAAAAATTACTTTGATCAGTTGGGGTCTTTTATAGTCTTATATCAATTTCAGTAATTTTTTCAATTTCTTATTTGAAGGCCATTGAAACTTTAATAAGGCTTGTATTGAAACCTTATATTGCTTTGGGTAATATGATCTTTTAACAATGTTAATTCTTCTAATCCATAAATAGGGGATGACTTTCCATTACTTTGTGTCTTCCATTTCTTTTAATGAGTAAAGTTTTTATTGATCTGGTTTCTCCTCCTTTGAAAGGTTTATTCTTAAATATATAATAGATTTAGATATACTGAAAATGGGATTGCTTTCTTAGATTTTTGTTTTAGCTCACTACCTGCATATAAGAACAAAATAAACTTTGTATACTTATCTTGTAGTCAGTAACTTTACTGTACTGCTATATTGTTTATTATATATTTTCAGTGGAGTCTTTTGGATTTTCTGTTCATTTTCAAGTCACTTGCAAAAAGTGATGTTTATCTTTTTCTAATTTGGATTCCTTTTATATAATTTCTTGCATGATTAATCTTAGTAAGATTTCTAAAAATGTTGAAGTAGTGTTGAGAAATAAACATCCTTATCTCATATCTTATATTAGAGAAAAATTTTTTAGTTTCTCACCATTGACTCTGATGTTACCAATGTATTTGTCAGGTCATGCTTTTAACATGCTAATCCATGATCCTTGTAGCTCCACTCTAAAAAGCTTTCAGAGTTTTTAAATTATTAATGGGTTTTGAGTCCTATCAAATGCCTTCTGTACATCTATTGATAGTATCATAGTTTTTATTTTTTCTTTTGTTGATGCTGTGATTTTCAGATATGAACTTATCCTTACCTTTCTGAAATATCACTCTTAATTATGAAATATATCACTCTTGATTATGATATATGATTCTTTTTATGCATTGTTGAACTCAGTTTATATGATTTTATTGAAGATATTTCATCTATATTTATTAGGAATATAGGTCTGGAATTTTCATTTTTTTCTTTTTTGTGTGATATAAATCAGAGTTATGTTATGGGTACCTCTGCTGGGGAGGGGGGATTAGTAGGCTCTGCTGCTTTTCGGGCCCAGCCCTAGTCCCAGTTGGGTTGGAGGAGAGAGTTGAAAGTCCCCCCAACTGCCTGGGTCCAGAAGAGGATCCCAGCACATCTCTGCTGCTGTGTAGATTGCTGGCAGGAGTGTGGGTAGGGCAAGGCTTGCACCACCACTAAGGTCTTGGGGTCTCAGGATCTTGGGATCTATGGCTCTAGAGGTCTCAGACTGGGGAATCTGGCCTCCTCCCTTATATGGGGTGGGGAGTTGGGGGCTGGACAGCTCCCCTGGGATCTGAGCTGGGAGAGAGGATTTGTATCTTCTAGGCCTGGCCCTGATCCAAGTTGGACTGGGAAGAGGGGCTGATGTCCCTTGAAATTCTTGGTCCTTTGGGGAGGACCCCAGCAGGGGAGAGGGTAAGTCCTGTACCATCAGAGTCTCAAGATCTCGGGGTCTAGGGTTCTCAGAGCTGGAGGCCCTGGCCTCCACCTTTTCAGTATCTGGGGGCAAGGGTACCCAGGGGTCCTGAGCTGGGATTAATAGTTTCCACTTACAAGCCCAGCTCTAGTTGGACTGGAGGTAGGAGCTGAGGTTCTTTCAGATGGGACAGACCCATTTAGAAGAGCTCCAGCACACACCTGCTGTGACAGAGGCTGCTGGCTGGGTTGGGGGGGTAGGGTAAGTCCTAGACCACTGGGATCTCAGGGTCTCAGGGCCTTGGGTCCTGGGGTATCAGGCTGGAGAAGCCAATCTCTGCCTCCACATGGGCAGGGGTGTTGATTTACTTCAACATCAACCTGATCTGCACTAGGAATGAAGAAAACAAATGAAGAAACAGTTTCTCTAGGTGCATATATAATGGAGAGGAATGGAAGTAAATATGGCCCTGGCTACACTCACTGTCTGGGTAGGACAAGCAGCATGTCAGAAACAACTGAGATAAGAATGTGAGACCAGCAATTGAGATGACCTGTCAAATGTTTCTATTTGCATCTATTTGCATCTTCTCCAGGTTTGGGGAACCAAATCCTTGCTGCACGGTTATGTCCAGCGTGAATAAGGCTCCCTCCTTTACTAATCAATGGGGGAAGAAAGCCACTGAGATATGGCTTTGGCCCTTTGGCAGAACTGCTATCACAACAGAGGAGTGAGATGACTCAACCATCTGCAAAAGTCTGTTCCCAGCAGGGAATGCCTGTACAGTCTGCATCTGGGAGCTGGGTTCCCAAACCAAGATATCAGAACTATAAAGTACAAAAACAACACAACATGACAGACACCAGAAATAATCCTGGAGAAGTGCACCATGTATTTGTCCTGCAACAAATTCTTAATGTGCTCTACCTTAGTGTCTGCCTCAGTTACTCCTGGAGATCCGAGCAGCCTAGTCTGTTGCTGTCCAGGAGTGCAAGTTTACACCCAAGAAAAAGGATATAGCTCCAGAAAAAGAAAAGACCAGTGGGCCGAACATGGACCAACAACTTGCAGTGGGAGGAGCTGGAATGACTGGAAGGGAAAAGGGAAAAGGGGGAAGGGAATAAGGGATACAATTTGGAAGGGAGGGCTAAACTTAAGGGAAGTGACAACCATACAAACGTGACCAATATTGTATGAAACTTACAAAAAAATCAGCATAATATTGGCTTCATATAGTATGTTTGGAAAGTTTGGTTTGGCAGAACTTTCTAATTCGGTCATCTGGTCCTGGGCTTGTCTTTTTGGGATTACTTGCTTTTTTGATTACTGTTTTAATTTACTTGCTTGAAGTTGGTCTATTTAAGGTTTTCTATTTTCTAGTTCTGTATCTTTCTGGTTTAGTTCACATCTTTGAAATTATCCAATTTATTAATATAGATGTCCCAACTATTATTTGTTTTGAGCCCATGTATTTCTGTGATATCCGTTGTAAACTTTTGAATTCTATTTATTAGTGTTTTCTCTCCTTTTTTTTTCTTTTATTAAGTCCTGCCTATAATCTGTAATGTCTAGTTTTTTTTTTTTTTTTTTAAGAACCAGGTGTTTCTGCCCCCCCCCCCTTGGTTTATTGGTCCTTTGGACGGTCTTTCTCATTTATTTCCAGTTTTTTGCTGGTTTGTGAATTGTTTGTTCTTTTTGTTCTCTTAAGCTGTAAGTTTAGGTTAT